>AWUE01017710.1:0-35946 GCA_001974825.2 Corchorus olitorius | reverse complement strand
GGATTGCATCCAATCCACGAGTCCCCGTATGCTTTTCAATTGCTCAAAATCGTTTAAGGTTTGCTCATGCACCCAAAAATAGTTTAATAAAAACCATTTATAAAACACGTAAATAAAACAGTAATAAAAACAGTTTCCTCAACGGGTTCTCCGTTGAAGGAAGCCCACTCACAGTATGGGGTCTCGTATACCCCCAAGATCCGTCCTCTGTGAGCCAAGTCAAGCGTCCCGTCCGGCGTCTCTGTCGCCTAGTGGAGGGAACCAAAAATCAAAGTCATTAGAATTAAAACTCAATTAAAACAATGCTAATAAAGATAAAAAAAATTAAAATTAGAAATCCAAAAACTCATAAACGTGCCCAACTAAGGCTTAATTTAACTTCAGAATAGTTCTAAGAGTTTAAAGACTCTTTCTGTGACTAAATCGGCATTTTCCAGCACTTTGGGGTAAAACCGTAATTACGACCATTCATAAAGGCCGACTATTTCTTTACGAAGTCACTAAGTCATCTCCCTTATTTTAACGGTACAATTCGTATGCTTAAGTGGTCAATTAAACTTTTAGGGGCAAAATAGTAATTTTACCCACTAAGGGTAAGATGGTAATTTCACTCGTATAAACCCGCCACTATGCTTAAATAATCAATTTTGGACATCCGGGGTAATATAGTCATTTTGGGGTCCGACTTAAGCTTAGGGGTAAACTTTTTTTTTTTGTCGGACCGGGTCAAACCGGTTCGATCCGACCAAACCGATTCGGATCGGCCAAGCCGGCTCATGAGCCGCTCGGCTCAAGCCGGCTAGCTCAAGCCGCAGCTGGCCCAACAGGCCAGCCACGGACTGGGCCAGCCTGCTGGCCCAAGTCGCAGCAGTCTTAGGCCTGCTACAACAGCCAGGCCGCGCGCAGGCCCAAGCCTGGTGCACTGGCCTGCCTGGTGCGCAGGCCAGAGGCCTGCTGGCTTGCCTGGCCAGCCAGGCAGCCGCCGGTAGCTGGAATAATTTCCAGATTCCGGTGACCCAAAAAATACACCCCCTAATTATTTCAAAAATTTTCAGCCCTCGAAACACCAAATTTCACCATTTTAACTTCAAAATTTCCACTTCTAACACTTATAAAACACTTTCAAGCCCAAAAATCAACTTCAACAACAACTTATCCACAATTAAAACAACAATTCACTTACCAAGCAAGCTCCTCCTTCACCCAACCTTCAAGATGATAAAAAAAACACTCAAAAATCCTAAAACAAAACCCATAATCATCTTAGCTTCATCTTATGCACCTTATAAACCAAAAATAACAATCAAAACTAATCAAATTTGATGAAATTTAACTAACCCATAGCTCCCTTTTCTCAAGATCCAAAACCCATAAATTTCCATCAATCTATAAACTTTTGGCATGGAATGGATGAGGAAAGTGAGGGGAATTCAAAGGCACAATTGCATGTTGAATTTGGTTAAGATTTGGGGGTGGTTTGTAAAGAGAAAGAGGGTTGGTTAGAGAAAAGAAGAAAAAAAATGTTTGAAGAAAGGAGGAAGAAGACAACCGGCCAAAAAAGAGAAAATATTGGCCTTTAAATAGTTTTGGGGTAAAATGACGATTTTACCCCCACATCATCCCATCCACTCACTTAAATCCTCTAGTTTATCATTCTCATCAATTTGGTCCTCAAATCAATTCCTTTATCAAAATTCTTCTAACTTTAATTAATTAAAAATAAAATAACTTAAACTCAATAATTCCCACTTAAATTCTTAATTTTAATACTCATAACTTTCTAATTAAATCACGGTATTACATTAATTGACATTTTGACTCCCAAATTTATGAAACATAGACAAATTAGCCAATTACATGCCGAACTTGTAAAAAAATGGACAAAAAATCCCTTTTTGGACGGAAAGCGGTAGTCTCCGTTAAATTTCTATCCAATTTAGGGACAAATTAGTCTTTTTAGATGGAAATCGGTACGATTCCGTAAAATTTATGTTCAATTGTTAACGGAACTGTACCAATTTCCATAAAAAATGACAAATTTGTCCCTTTTTTTTTTAAGTTGCAATTAACAAAAACTGGAAGTTAAATGGCTAATTTGTTTCCTTTTGACAAATTCATGAATTAAAATGTCAAATAAGTCTTAAATTTTAGAGTATCTTACAAGTAGGTTAAACCTCCTTCTTGTTGCTATTGTTCTTATTTTCCTCCGCAATTCACTCTTAAGATGAGTCTAGTCCCAAACTTAAATTGTTAGATTGGAGAAGAGAGAAGAACAATGGACTTAATTTTTATAAATTATTGTTGTTGTTAATAAAAAATCTTCAGTCTTTGCTTTTTGTCATGAATTGACCATGGAGAGAATTTGGGAGAGTGGGGTTGGGGGGAAATCACCATCAATGGGTGAAAGAGGGGCATATTGATATTCCTGCAATTTTGGAGCAGTTTAAAGATGAGGTCCTGAATGCTAGGATGTGGATATATTTATTATTTAGGAGCCTGCCCAAAGATATAGCCAAATCAAATCACTTTGAATAAATCCAAAAGAGAGTTATTGTGCATCCCTTCTCTTTTAATTGATGGAAGGATCTTATTGGAAAATAGCTTTGAGCTCACTTGAAAGCAAAAGATGAGAATTAATAAAACAAAAAAGAGTATAGACTAGGTGTCTTCTGAAATTTTTTAGTAGTAAACTAAAATTTTCTACCGTAGATAATTGATGGTGAATTTTGAAGTCAAATTAATTCTCTTACAAATTTCATGCACTTATCATGTAGTAATTTCACAAAAGTGATTTTTCATTTAGGGTAATTATTTGATATACCGGTGGTGTAAATTTTGGACTTCATAAGTGGGTTGTAGAGTTGATACATGTCATTTTTTTAATTAATTAAGTTTTAAATATTTCAATCTAGTCCCTAGAGAACACATGTCACCCTTCAGGACCCGCTTGTATAGTCTGCTAAACTCCACTGACGGTGTATTGTATAATTTGTCTTTCTTTTATAAGTATATAAGAAGGGTAATTATTTGATACACCGGCGGTGTAAATTTTGAACTCCACAAGCGGGTTGTGGAGTTGACACATGTCCAATTTCTGAATTAATTAAATTTTAAATATTTTAATCTAGTCCCTAGGAGACACATGTCACCCTTCAAGACCCACTTGTGCAGTCTGCTAAACTCCACTGACGGTGTATTATATATAAACCCATATAAAATACGAATTAATTAATCCAGTTCTAATAATAAAGAGATTCAGATTAATTACTATAGAATTAATGACAAGAAAATGGTAAAATTCAATAGTGTAATGATTTTTTTCATGGATTTATATATAATATACCGTTAGTGGAGTTTAGCAGACTATACATACGGGTTAAGGGATGACATGTGTCTTTTTGGGAATAATTTTGAATTTTAAAAACAAAACTAATTCTGAAAATGGGTATGTGTCAACTCCTCATCCTGCTTGTGGAGTTCAAAATCTACACCGTCAGTGTATCAATAATTATCTTGGGTGGAGTCCAAAATTTACACTGTCTAGTGTATCAAATAATTATCTTTTATTATTAAGGATAATTATTTGATACACTAGACGGTGTAAATTTTGGACTCTACAAGCGGGTTGAGGAGTTGACACATACTCATCTTCAGAATTAGTTTTGTTTTTAAAATTCAAAACTATTTCCTAAAGGACCCTTAACCCCGTATGTGTAGTCTGCTAAACTCCACTAACCATGTATCATGTGATCCTTTTTATATATATAACACAAAAGTGTAATGCTACTCGATGCAAAGTTTATCATTACTTCAATTCCTTGATAATTTTTTAGGAAACAATTCCTTAATAATTCGTAGCTTTTCATACATGAATCCCATTTCATATCAAATTTATCATTTTATTACGAACAAATGATTGGTTTTTGGTTAAGATGGTACAAGAATTCTCTATTCCTATAAGACAGTAAGAATGAAAATATAAGTTCGATCCATGAAAATGTATTTGTTATTAAAGATTAAATTTATTATGCTCCTAATCTCTTTTTTTACATCATATTATGCTCCTAATCTATAAAGGATTAATTTCGAGCCATTATAACTTAGAAATACCTATGATTAGGATTCTTAAAATACTTGGTTAAATCAAATCTTGTATAGAATTCTTAAAACACACTAAGAACTAGAGTCAAATTAGTATCATGTAATAAAGTTTCAAACCTTTAATCATGTAGGAAAAAGCATTTGTAATGTTGAAGAACATATAAATAAATAATAATAAATTATTAGTGTAGGTTTAACCAAAAAAAAACCTTTATTAGTGTAGGAAAAAGCATTTTCAAATACAAAATAATCTAATCATGTGTAATGTTGAAGAACATATAAATAAATAATAATAAATTATATATATTCTTTTTAATGCTAAAAGTACACATTATTGAAGTTGGATAAATTTCAATTCAATAGTATTATTTTTATAGTATGATATTGATATGAAATTATTATTATTATATATTATATATTTTAAAAAAATGCCACAAAGACACCAAATCTAATGTAAGCGTATGGATCTCACTTGCACAAAGAAGAGGAAGTGTCCAAAGTGACACAAAATTTCCTGTACTTGTCCGATAGTCACAGGGGTACCCCACCGCCCCCTACAGTGGCGAGTGGCAGACACGCTCAGCCACCGATTCAACATACTCCGCTGGCTGTCACTTTTGGGCCCCACTCACGTAGTTACACATCATGGGGAAAGCGCGTGGACTTGGCCACTTCTCGTAATTTTTTATTCACTATGTATGCGGTTTCTATCCTTTTTCTTTTTCCTTTTTCTTCTTCTTATTTTAGGTTATTATTTTTATCTATTTTTAATCACTTTTTAATTTCCTCTTTTCTTTACCTTGCCCTTGTTCTACAATATATTTACATCTTATGCCATTTCTTAATTAGATTTTCTAAAATTTATTTATAAGTACTAGTTCTTTTTCCCTAATAAACATAATAATTGTTATTAATAAACTACTATCTCAATCTACTTTTTATTATTAATAAAAATTATTTATTTTCACTTAATAAATAAGTAGCTTTGGAGATGAAGGGGCAATTAAGGGGATTAAGAGATTGAAGTTGAGTAAATTTATGCTAATTAATGGAATAAATAAAAAGGCATTACTTTTTTCAATCCCATTTTAAAAAATAAAATAATACTCTCTACCTTCCTGACAATTAGAAGTTAGAACAGAGGGCAATCATTGCATCATGCCACATAATATTAATTCGAGATAAAGTTAGAAACATTAACCATTTAATCAAGGATTCCACTCATTCAAAGTCCATGTGATGCACATGCAACCATGGAATCCCCATTGATTTCTTATTTCTTAATTATTTTCTTGTTTTTGTTAATGTACTTTCTATATTATATATTGTATATGAGATTACCATAAATTAGTCTGTTTGCATTTGCCAAATAGGGATATACAGTTTAATCATGTTCTAATTGTTATCTAACATGATTGTGGAATTGATAATATAAATTACCTAAGCAATATTAAATGCTAGCTTGTTGAAGTAAAATAAAAAAAAAAATTCATCTATCATCTAGTACGTGATTTGATAGTAAAATGTTGTTAACCCTTTCTTGCAATTAATAATCAAACTTAAAATCTTAAAGAGCTTTAATTATAAAAAAATAACAAAAATGAAAGGAAAATATCGCAACAACATTGGACGCTGAATAATACATATTATATATATATATATATATATATATATATTAAGAAATAGAATGAAATTGAGAGGTCAATTTTAATGAAATCACCAATCAACTAAATTTTGTGTGTGGATTATGAGAGGCATTGAGCTGTAATCATCATTTATGTCATTCAATTGTTTGGGCAAAACATAGCACGTGGTCTACTTGAAAGATTAGCTTAGGATGGCAATCACAATAACAACAATGATGAGAACATATATAACTATAAAATTACAAAGACATAACAATCCAATAAGCATATATACGATAAAAATTTAACAATATCTAAAGCTGGCTTGTCGTATCAACTCAAGGAGTCAAGGTTGATCGGTTTTTTACCAAGTCATTTTCTTGTTTAATTAGTAAAAGCCAAAACAACAAAACAAATCTATACTTAAAACTTTAATTTAGACATTTATTTTTAATGTCTTGATGTTAGTTTTAAAAAAATACGAATTTCTAATATTTTTTTTTCTATTTCTATTCTGATGGCAGAAGAAATCATTTGTTTTCTCCGAAAATAAGAGATTTATTATTTATATGTCTTTTATACATAAGACAATCAAATAAACAAAATCAGGAATGATGTGGCAAAATCCTGGCCTTGAAAAACTACACCACAATGGTAAATGAACTTCAGAAATTGTATTCTCCATTCAATGTTTAAATCCTTAGACTAGCATGTCCATGAACATATCTTTATGCAAAGTGGGAAAAGATTCACTAGGGTCATGTAAACATAAGTGTCCCTTGATAAGAGCCAGTAGCATAGTCAGGAATATCCTTGAGTGGGGTCAAGAATTTAATACATGTTTTTGTTATATATTCTAATTTAATATAGGTTTGGTCGTTAATTAGGCATACAAAATAATTAGATTTAGGTCTTTTAAGTGTTCAGTTCAATGTCCAATAAATAGTTTGCTTAGATTAAGAATTTATGATCAATCGGTGTTGGTATATTAATTTTAGATAATCAGTAGTGGGCTAAATAAGTCAACATATTAGAAATTTCTAATTGTATTTGGTTAACCGTGGAATTTTATTTTAAAAATTTGTATTTTAAGGGGCTTCGAGTTCGAGTTAATCGGCTCAGTCTTTTGTTTAGTGAGATATTGAAGATGTTTAATCATTTAATTCAAAATATTGTTAATATAAACATGTTGGGTCACATGTAATTGTTTATACCTCAATTTACAATTGAGGGTAAATTGGTCTCACATGATTTATATCAAGATGAGTCGTCAAGATTTGATTACAAATCCTGAAGAAACTTAGTTTCTGCACCACCCTAGTTCTGATAGAATTAGGAAAATCTTGTAATTAATTGCAAGGGCTGAAATTTATTAATTATTAAATAACTAATAATTATTTTTTAGAATAATTATTATTAAAATTTCCTTCTATGCCGCCCCTAAATAGGAGAGTGGCAAAGAAAATCAAACAAAAGCAGTTTCCTTTAATATTGTTGTTTATTAGGGAGACAAACAGTAAAAAAGGAAGTTGTTTACCATCTACCCATGAGATGGAAAATATCTCATGGACTAAAATAATAAGACCCAAAGTCGTCTCCCATGTAGAGGAGAGGCCACCCTCCTCCCTGATGAGAGTTATTTTTCTCTTCCTGCAATAAGGAGGCAGAGCTAAAGTTTGTCAGCAAGAGAAACAACTACCTCCGTGAGAGAGGCATGAGATTTTCAACCTCACACCTCCTCAACATAGTCAACCTAACATGGTGGAGAAATCGCCTAGCCCTTTTCCCCTCCCCGGGAGGCGAAACTACAACTTTTGTATTTTGTTCAATTAAGGACAAAATGACAAATTGATCAATTGAGAAGGCTAGAGGCTGCGATTTCTACCAAGGAGCATACCATGATAATCCTTGAGCTATGTAGATCATCTTGGTAAAATTTCACCTTATTCTGACATCGGTGTAAGAACTTATGCACGATTTTCAGTTAAGGACATTTTGGGGAGTGAAACCAAGTTCACTATGAAGGAGAGCTCAAATTCACTTGGAATTTTTTCCATAGTCTTATGGAGATAATCTAAGCCTACTGGTGAAATTTTGGCTTATTCCGACTTCGTTTGCAACTTTTGCATTCTTTTCAGTTAAGGACAAGTAGCTTTGTCACCCCGGTTTAAGCATTTTTCTTAACTAAGTGTTATTTTCATGATTTGAAGAGAAAAATATGACTAAGTATGAAGAATTTCGTGGCCTTGATGATCAAAGTCCAAGTCTTGATGTCAGAAGGCCATTACTTAGTCAGATTAGTTGATTTCAGCACAAAAGAAGCAACGAAGGCATGCTGAAATGTGATAAGAAAAAGGAGAAATCGTTCATCACCTATCCAGAAGGAGGATTTCCATCTCCCATCTAGAGGATGACGTCCTTGTCATCTTCTCTTCCCTCTCCCCAGTAGTTGGAAGCAATCAGAAGAAGGAGAAAGTTTCACTGCACCTTCCTGGAAGCTGTCATCTACATAGGAGGAGGAATTCGCCTTCTTCAGCAAGTCAAGCCCATTAAATGCAAGGCCCATGCCGCCCCCTATATAAAGGAGGCCATTCCAAGGCTTTAGGCAGATTCCACATCTCAAAACATTTCCCAGAGAAATCACTCTTCTCAAAAACCAGCTCCTGAAGCTACAAACTTGCTCTGCGCAAAAAACCAAGCCCTGTGCTTATTTTTCCTCTGGCTCTGCGCCATTTTTACTCTTGTTCATCACGAGTTCTTACTCGTTCATCATATTTTTCTTGTTTAGATCCTGTCTCAGGACTTTCAAACACTTTTTTAGTGTTTTTCTCATGTTCCAATCTTGTTTCCGGACACAAAAACACTGTACACGTGTTTCTCTTCCATAAATAACAATCAAATTGTTATTTTCTTTCAATTTCAATCAAGAACAGATCTCGCAGATCTGATCCAGGTGAAAAATAGAGGAAGGCCCAGTTATGGAGAGTAGTTTGTTACGGATCCAATGATTTAAATGCTCCGGTGTGACTTTGATTCAATCCCCACAATCGCTCTGATCTTTTAATCTACTGCTTCGCGCACCAGATCCAGTTTTTTACAACTTTTTTGTCAATTTCAGCAAATTGACTGGCACGTCCCTATGTTGTCATAAAGAATTTTCCGCGAAAACTCTAGCAAGAGATTTTTGGCGCAACAGTAACACATATCAAAGTTAAAACTAATGTGTGTGTGTATATATATATATATATATATAAATATATGAATATAGAATTATGAAAATACTAAGATAAAATAGAGATATAGTTTAGAAATATGCGTTAAAAGTGAAAATACTCAAATCTTTTAATGGGGTCAATGCCATGAAACTTTCAATTTGATGGGGTCAATATCTTTAAATTTTCTTTTTAATGGGGTCAATTTGCAAATTTTCCTTTATTTGTCTATATATTTTAAGAAAAATGAAAATTTGAGTAGGATCAATTGATTGACCCCACTCTTCAATACATGGCTACACCACTGATAAGAACCTTGTTGTAAGTTCGCGAAGAAGTTAAGACACGTCATTTTTAATATTTGTCTTTTTAAATTATGAACAATGGTTTTCACAGATTATTTTTCCATTTCCCTATTTTTCTTGGTATATTCAGTATTCTATTTGTTCTATTGTGAGTGTATATATATGCTTTGCATGTAAAATGAAGAGTGGAGTATTGTCAACAAATGAATATCATTTTTTTTTTTGCATATGGAAACATTAGTAAGGGTTTTGTTCTAATAATTAATTTAAAGGTAAATGTAGCTAGAAATGATATTTTATAGAATTCATACTAATATAGTATATTTTAAATTTTTTGGTTATAAAAGGAAATAATTATAAGATATATCTTAAACTTATTAGGGAAAGTTATCCCCTCTCATTAGCCGACAAATGATTCATAGGTTCTTTCGGTGGTTGTTAAAAGTTTAAACACTTCAAATCTGTCATCCACGTGATAATTTTTGTCAAAACATCCATATAAAATTACTTTCTCAAAAAGCGTCAAATGATCGGCGATTCTAATTCTCTTATTGTAAAATTTGAATTCATATTTATTTTGACAAGTTTCACAAATATTTGTTTCCTTGAATTATTTTTAGCTTTTAATATTAATAAATTAAAGAACATTTCCCACACAATAAATCAAAATTAAAGCAAAAAGGAATGTTTTAGTAATCAATTACTAAGTTACTTAAGCATGAACTTTTAGTCAATGCTAGATTGACCCACATCCATTTTTCTGTCCCTTTGAGCTATTTTGTTTCCAACCTTTATCTTTAATCCCAAAATAATCATACCATTAAACAAACTCATTACTTACGGCCAAAAAAAAAACAAACTCATTACTTTATCCAATTTTCTGCCTGAAATTTGAAAGCATCAAGGCTCAAGCACACAAAAACTAGTCAATATCAATATCATGTAGAGTAACATAGAAAAAGAACATTAGTTGTTAGTTGTGAGGAAAAAAAGGAGGAAAATATGAGCCGAGTTAAGTGGCAAAAATGTCATTTCCAGATAAAAATGATTATGCTAATACTTTTCAAATTTCAATCCAACAATTTTAAAAATTGATTTGCTTTAATTATTAATTTTCAAATTAAATAATTTGCATTTGGGCCCTTCTCTTTCATGGTCACAAAAAGCCTTCAACTTGAAGCACACCACTCTTTGATTTCCATTTGCTCTTCTTTCTCTTTTTTTCTCTTTAGCTTAAGATCCAAAAGCATTTCCACAAACCCAAAAAGCCTTTTTATTCCACTCATCAAATCAAAATAAAAAGGAAAAACCCAATCTTTATCTACCTTCTATAAATACAAAGCATAAATTTTATTTTTTTTCTTGTTTTTATAGTGTTAATCGCCTTATTTAGATTCTCCAAGGGCTCTTATTTTCAGCTCAATTTTTTTAGGCTCATCCGCCAAAAGCCAAAATCTTTTGGCCTTACTGTGTTTCCTGCCATTCGAAGAAGACTCAAATTTCTGTTTTTTAACATATTTCTTGCTGTGTTATTGTCAGAAAGTAGTTAACTTTAGCCTCATAAACTTGAACTAGCTAGCCTTGGCTTTTGCTTTTGAACTTAAACTTCTGCTTTAAACCATTTCTTTGGGGTTTCTGGTAAGACTGTTTTGATATTGATCTTGATATTTTGGTGAAAGTTTATCCTTTATTGAACAGTTTTGAAATCTGGGTGTTTTTCTTTTTGTGGGAATCTGGTCTTGGGATTTGAGGTAGTTGATTTTTCTGTGATCTTTTGATTTGGCTTTTAATTGCAAAGTCAAATTAGTTTCTCGTTTTACTTGCGGGGCTCCCTGTTAGATGCTCTTGTCAATTGTTCTCTTTCCAAGGTTTTGATGCTAAGATGCAGCCTGATCAGAGAAGAAAGGTAACTTTTCTAGTTCTCAGATTTTCTTGTATGAATATATGTGAACTTTAAGATCTATAAAGAAGTTTGGTTTTGATCTTTTTTTGAATGTCAAAAGGGATCAAGTATATCTGGCTTGCTTGGGTTAGTAGTCAATGAATCTGTTATTTGTGATCCTCATAATTTATGCTCTTTTTGTTGAATGGTTGTTTACATTGTCGGTTTAGCTCTGTATCTGGATGGGAAAGAACAACTTGTCATGTTTTAAGTCTTATCTTCTAAGTCACATGCTTCTGTCCGAGTTTGCAAGTTTATGGGATGTCCCACTAAAACAATGCATGTCTTGTAAAGTGATAGTTGCTTGTCTCTTTGTTTTATCTTGGGTGTTATAGGTGACTTAAGAATTACTGTTAATCATGTTGATGTTGGAGGCACCGATTAAGGTGGTTGGTTACTTGGTTTAATGCTCTGGAGGTAGACTACAAGAAGTTGTATGTCTTACTTTCGGCTTATTTATCCTTTTATTTGCTTCTGGCTATTCTAAAATCTTGGAGTTTCTTTGGTGAATTTCTTGCAGCAAGTCAATAGTTTTTATGTACTTTCCATCATGTCTACTTATTTTAATTGGTACATCATTTTTGCATTAAATTTAGCTGTTCTGAGCCTGCGCGTCTCAATTTCGTTTTATCCAGGGGAAAACTTCTGACGTTAGTTTTCCTTTTTACTTTTTTTGGAGTTTTAATTTATCTATTGTGATTCATATAAGACAAAGGTAATAATTGCAATATATGTGCATTTGATTCACTTTTGATCACACTTTTTACAAAGGGATGATGCTATGTTTTTTGTGCCCACAATGAGTATCATATGGACTTAATTAATTGCCAAATATGTAAGTGTGTGGGTTTATAGTCTTGTTCTAAATTAGGTTAGCTATCACATTTATCTGTAGTATTCCCATTGTTTTGGCATGTAACAATAAGTTCCTTTTTGGCATTTTATGCAAAACCTGTTATTCCTAAGATGTAAGCCTATGTTGGCATATTAACAGTATGCTTAACTTAAAAATGCAGTCAGCTGTGGATGTAGATTTTTTCACTGAATATGGTGAGGGAAGCAGGTACAGAATAGAGGAAGTAATTGGTAAAGGAAGCTATGGTGTTGTCTGTTCTGCATATGACACACATACTGGAGAAAAGGTTGCAATTAAGAAAATCAATGATATCTTTGAACATGTATCTGATGCAACTCGGATTCTCCGAGAGATTAAACTTCTCAGGCTCCTACGTCATCCAGACATTGTCGAGATCAAACACATTCTGTTGCCTCCTTCGAGAAGGGAATTTAAAGATATATACGTAGTATTTGAACTTATGGAATCTGATTTACACCAAGTTATCAAAGCAAATGATGATTTGACCCCAGAACACTACCAGTTTTTTCTCTATCAGCTTCTTCGAGGCCTGAAATACATTCACACAGGTTATTCTCTTATAATAGTTTCTACTATAGAATGTGACTTGATCCACTTGTTTAATCATAGACAACATTTTGAAAGTTGTGTATGTATTTATGTGATTTCATGTTCTTGTTGATTGTTACATTTCTGATGGTTCTTTTCATCGTCTTTGTTTTCTAGCAAATGTTTTCCATCGGGATCTGAAGCCCAAAAATATCTTAGCCAATGCTGATTGCAAGTTGAAGATCTGTGACTTTGGTCTTGCTAGAGTAGCATTTAATGATACCCCAACTGCCATATTCTGGACAGTGAGTTTTCTCTACATGATGCTGCAGTCTGAAAATAAGTTATCTATTGCGGAAAACTTTTTTGTGGTCTTAAATTGAATATTTTCTGCTGCTTCCTTTCTCAGGACTATGTTGCAACCAGATGGTACCGGGCTCCTGAATTGTGTGGATCATTTTTCTCAAAGGTGCAAAAGTTATTACAGCATTTTAGTTGTTTGAAAGTAGCTTGATCTTTTCTCTTTTATCATCTGTATGGTTAGTGTGTAAGGAATTAGGTTTAGCACCTTTTATTTGTAAGATGAGCGGGAATCTGATGAATAAAGCTCATGCAGCCTGGAAAGAAATCACTTTAAGACACTAAAATGTGCATATCTCGCCCTATCTTGTTAAAGGAAAAAACTTAGCCAAACAAACATTTGCAGTCATTGCTAAGTAATAATGTCTTTGTCCTGGAGCACATCATTGAGTGTGTCTGTCTGTGTATTTCTCATGAAAGCACAATCTGGCACCTTGACTGCTTACTTTAGCCTATGTTATGGTTTTTCTTTTTTATTATTATTTGTTGTTTATGCAACAAGCAGTGTTTGGCATGAGAAAGATTGTCCAGCCATATTTTTTTTGTAGTTGCAAATTTCCATCCAGCTATCGCCATTAAATGGAGTCTTATTACTCTATTTAAATGTATCCATAAGATTGTATGCTTATATTAATTTCTCATTTTGCTTTTCTTTCTCTTTTCAGTATACCCCAGCAATAGATATATGGAGCATTGGATGCATCTTTGCAGAACTTTTAACTGGGAAACCTCTGTTTCCTGGAAAAAATGTTGTCCATCAATTGGATCTGATGACTGAACTTTTGGGAACACCATCTGCCGAAGCCATTGCTAGGGTAATTTTTTTCCCTTTTATAAACTCACTGCCTCCATTTAGATTTTTTTTAAGTTTTCTATTTAAACACATAAACTCATAGCCCATCTAAAATTAGTTGACTTCGCTAAAATATTGTTATGATTCAAACAGGTACGCAATGAGAAAGCACGGAGATACTTGAGCAGCATGCGAAAGAAAAAGCCTATTCCATTCTCCCAGAAGTTCCCGCATGCAGATCCTCTTGCTCTTCGTTTATTAGAAAGAATGCTTGCATTTGAGCCCAAGGATCGACCTACTGCTGAAGAGGTATATGTTTGGGACTTTTCCATCTATCTTTTACAATGTATATGCTCATTCTAACACGGATATCTTGTTGCTTGGCGTCAGGCCCTTGCTGATCCATATTTCAAGGGCTTGGCAAAAGTTGAAAGAGAGCCTTCTGCCCAACCAGTTACAAAGATGGAATTTGAGTTTGAGAGACGGAGGATTACAAAGGAAGATGTAAGGGAGCTCATATACCGTGAAATTCTTGAGTATCATCCTAAAATGTTGAAAGAGTATTTGGAAGGATCGGAGCCAACTGGCTTTATGTATCCAAGGTAATATGTTAAATTAGCAATGTATTTGTGTCATCATATCAAACCCTAATTTTATTTTAGGTACTACCCTTGATTTTATTCCCCAACCAACCTTGATTATTTGTTCTAGTATGAATGCAACGGTTTTTTTGTTCTCTCTTATGCATCAAGTTCAAAAGTTATGATGCTAGGAAGCGGCATAATGTTACAGCTCTAGAATTCTCAGATCTCTTATTTCCTATTAATTTTTAAGTCTGATTTCCCAAACTGAATATGTGTCTCTGAATGCAGTGCGGTTGATCATTTCAAGAAGCAGTTTGCTTTCCTTGAAGAGCACTATGGAAATGGTACAACTGCAGCTCCGCTTGAGAGACAGCATGCATCTTTGCCAAGGTACTGTTATCATCATGAATTTGGCATGCTTCCTTGCCACAACCTTGGTTTTGCTCCCAGGCATTAAAGTTACTCTTTTTTACCAATAAGCAATCTTGTCTGTTTTTATAATACCTAAAGTAACTGTGTGCGTACAGGCCATGTGTATTATACTCGGATAAATCAGTACCAAATTCAACGGATGTAACCGACAACTTATCAAAATGTTCTATCAAGGAGACTGAGAAACCCCATACAGAGAGGAGCTGTGGGATCCCTATGACAAGGCTTCCCCTTCAAGTTCCTCAAAGCATCCAAGGTATGAATGTTTCTCAAATAGATAAGCATTGATACTAGCATTCCCCAAATCACTTTCTCAGCAGGCTATTTATTTATATTGGTAAATGTTACAGGCACTTTCTTGCTTCATCTTTCAGAGACGACCTTACATTTATTTAAAAACCTCTGGATAGATACATATCTTGGGAGAACATTTCAGTCTGACTTAGCAAAATTATATGAATGCATTAAATGATTTTCTGTGAGTGCATTTAAATTTTGTTCAAGGCCATAACTTGTTTAGAATTTGATGTTCCGAGTGAAATTTCTGGCAAATTGAAGGTGACATATTTCTCTGAGATCCTACAAACCAGGGTTATGAGCATATCATATAAACCGCTTATCATGCAAGGACAAGTAACGCATATAATATCCTACTAATTAGCTGGAAGCAGCTGCCATGGACTTCATTCTAATGTTTGTTATAACTTTTCATTTCCCAGTAATTTCATCTGCTCCTAGTTATTCTACTATACTAAACTAACAACTCTTCACAATGAATGCAGCAAGTGCTGCCAGACCTGGGAAAGTAGTTGGATCAGTACTACGTTACAACAATTGTGGGGCAGCAGCAGCGGCTGAGACTCTTGAACAGCGAAGAATGGTCCGGAATCCAGCAGCAGTTCCAACTCAATATACTGCCACAAACTGCTCTTATCCACGAAGAAATCCAGCCTGTAAAAGTGATAGGGGAGAAGATGAAGTAGTTGAAGGTTCGAATTCCTTGCAACCAAAGCCCCAGTATATGGCTAGGAAAGTTGCTGCTGCTCAAGGTGGAAGTGGAAGTCAGTGGTATTGACCTAATATCAACTGCCAATAGGTAACTCGTGGCAGTGAGAATTTAATCGTGATTGGGTCTTCCACAACTAGGAGTCATCGGGTGAAGTGGTATTTTCCATACTCCAGCAAAGCTGTTTAAAGAAAAGATCAGACAAACTACATGTTTAGTAGAGTTGTAATTTATAGCACTAATTTGAAAGAATAGATTAATGGTGCTGACTATCCTTCACCCTCATGGTTTTATGGTCCAGATCAATTACAAAATATAAGATAAGATATATTAAGTAATAGAATCGAAGAAAAGGGAAAGTGAATTTACTAATCAAGTTAGTTCTACTTTATTTTCTCATTCTTTAAATTATGTAAAGGTACCTTCCTTCCCCCCTCCCCCCCAACTATGATGATTTCGTTGTTGTATCCTTTTTGTACCTTAAATAAGGGCTGTTATTTATTTCTTTAACTTGAACAAACATTTTGTTTTAAGGAAATAAGTTGATTGATGCCTTCATACTTACACTTAAAATAGTTATATTGTATCACTAACCTTCTTATGTTTCCTGAAAAAGAATCACAGGGAATCTGCATTGTTTGTTTGTATTAGGATATTAAGAGGCGCCTGTAACCTGGCTTGGCTTCTTATGATGATTTACAAGCTTTTAATGGTTCTGTATTTCATCTTTAATCGTGGAATTGCAACTGACAAAAATATACATTAGCTAATTGGAAAAGAGCAGAGGCTTGCAAAATAATTTCTCAATTTCTCCCCTCTTCAACCATTTTGGTTTTATTTGAACTTCATGAACTCCCAAATACTTCTTAAACAGTTTATTTAAACAATAGCCCAGCTTTGATAATGCATTGGTAGCATATGAGAATGTTCACTATTTGAAGAATAAGCGTGGTGGAAAAGCAGGCTTTATGGCATTAAAATTGGATATGAGTAAAGCGTATGATAGGGTGGAGTGGGATTATCTAGAGAAGGTGATGATTACGATGGGGTTTCCTTGTGCATGGATTTCATTAGTTATGACTTGTATGCGTACTGTCTCTTATTCGGTGATAATAAATGGTAAACAGTATGGTAACATTGTTCCATCCTGTGGAATCCGACAAGGTGATCCTATCTCGCCTTATCTCTTCTTACTATGTGTTGAAGGCCTTTCTGCTTTATTAAATAATGCCGATGAGAGGGGAATTATTCAGGGGGTTTCAGTGTGTAGGGCAGCTCCGAGAGTAACTCATTTACTCTTTGCGGATGATAGTTTATTGTTTGCAAGAGCATCTTTGAGGAGGCTGATAACATTATGGGAGTTGCTGCGTCAATATGAGCTGGCATCAGGCCAATTTGTGAATATTGAAAAATCTGCCATTTACTTCAGCAATAACACAGCAGTGAATTGCAGGGAGGATATTAATGCAAAATTGGGAATTAAACGTATGCTTGCTGGTGACAAATATCTAGGTTTGCCGATTTTAGTTGGGAGAGAGAAGAAGTTGCATTTTCAGCATATTAAGGACAGGCTTTGGCAACGTATTCACCATTGGTAGGGTAAATTACTCTCTACTGCAGGGAAAGGTGTTCTTATTCAGGCAGTAGCTCAGGCAATTCCTGTCTATGCCATGAGTTGTTTTAAATTTCCGAAGAATTTTCTCCATGATCTCAATATGACACTTGCTAGATTTTGGTGGGGGCATGGCAAGGAGAATAGAGGCATTCACTGGGTGCGGTGGGAGGAGTTATGTACGTCTAAGCTTGACGGAGGTTTAGGTTTCAGGGATTTCGAGGCTTTTAATTTGGCCTTGTTAGCTAAGCAAGGATGGAGATTTCTCCACAATACCAATACCCTTTGCTATAGAATTTTCAAGGCCAAATATTTTGCTCACTCGAATTTCATGGATGCCGAATTGGGCACAAATCCATCATATGTCTGGCGGAGTATAATGGAAGGCAAGAATGTTTTGAGGCTCGGCACTAGGTGGAGAATCGGAGATGGAAATTTGGTAAGCATTATGGATGATACTTGGGTCCCTGGTCTACACTTGGAAAGGCCTTCTAGTATGGTGCAAAATGTATTGGACCATGGTATTGTTGCTGAGTTAATCGACCAAGATGAGAGAATGTGGAAGGAGGACTTGCTACGGGAATTATTTGATCACACCACCATTGAGGCTATATTGGATATCCCACTTAGTTTGCAAAGGGTGGATGATAAAATTATCTGGACAGAGACTCAGTTAGGTGATTTTTCAGTAAGATCTGCTTATCATGCAGCAAGGATCTTTTTGGATAGAGAGGTGACGGAATTGGAGCTTAGAAACCCGGTTTGGAAACTGTTATGGACTGCGAAAGTAATTCCTAAGGTGAAGTATTTTAACTGGCGCTTGATGCATGGATTTATTCCCACCCGTAGCATTTTACGTTCAAGACATGGAAGTTGATGATATATGCTGTGTGTGTGGTGAGCAAGGGGAATCTCTGTCTCATGTATTTTTTGATTGTCCGTTAGCTAAGCGTGTATGGGAAGAGTCCGTGACTTGGATGGTAGATTTTGTTGACAGTAATGTTGGAACAGACGATTTCTGTCTAAATTTGTGTATAATGGCTCAACAAAAGAATTGCTTAGCAAAAGTCCTAACAACACTTTGGCTGCTGTGGTATAATAGGAATTCTTGTTTACATGAAGGTAAGTGTTTTACTCCAATGCAGTTGGTGAAGAAGATAGATGCTGTGGTTAAAGAATATGAAGAAGGAATGGTTTCTGTCCATGGTGAAAGGACTGTTGTTCGACAGGTTTTTGTTGATCGATGGACTCCTCCAACTGCTGGCTTCTTAAAGCTCAACTGTGATGCTGCGTACAATGCTCAAACAGGTATCGCTTCTCTTGGTTTTGTTATCCGAAATGGCATGGGTGATGTTGTCTTAGGTGGTGTTAGCAAGGTGGCTGGTGTTGTGAGTGCTTTGCATGCCGAGTGTATGGCTGTTGTGTTTGGCTTGGAGTCGGCTTGGGAGAAGGGATATAGTGCATTATTGGTCGAATCAGACAGCAAGATGGCGATTGAAGAGATTGGGAAGGGTACAGAGTCTTTGTGGATGGATGCTGTTTTAATCCACGATATCCTTGCTCTTTCATTACAGTTTGATTTCATCGTTTGATTTCATCTCTTTTCATTTTGTAAAACGGGAGCGAATGTTTTAGCTCATAACATTGCTAAATCGGATTGTCAATTGGATAACTCTAGGATGTGGGTTGGTTATTTACCTTCCTATATTTGTAATCCTACTCCTTAATGAATGCATAAGTAGCCCGTTTTTACTCAAAAAAAAAAAGATGAAACATTAATTCCAAGATCATCGTTCAAATGAGAGCTCGAACACAAATGGTTTTATTAGATCCTAATTAGTCTTTTCAATAATTTGCTCAATATGAAATCACAAAGATCTAAATCCTCATGCAAGCATAAATTGTTGCATCTAGGCCTATACAAACTCAAATATAATACATGAAAACCAAATGAGCCATGAAACTAAATCCTTCATGTAATTGACCAAATGTTAGTACAACAAAAAATGCCTACTGCTATCTTAGCTCAATTTTATTAGTTTCGTTACACAGCAAAACATGAACTGTATGTTATTCCCTAAATCACTGTAGTCTAGGTTTCACCCGCCGCCCATTAACATCACAACCGTCTAATGATGTTTCCTTTCGATATCCACGAGCAATAACAGAATGCTCCCCAATTCTCGCAACATATTGCAGCAGCTCAGTAAGAACGCTTGGACAGCTTTCCTTCAGATACTCAAATCCCTCTGTTTGCATCACAGCTGAAAATGATACAAAAACAATTTTGTCATTCCTCTTCATCTCTCAGGAACAGATTTAAGAAAATAAATAAATAAATTAAAGGGTTCCAATTTCAGGGAATTAATGTAAGTGGCACCAAATTCAAGATCTATGCAATACAAACATCCATCTCATTCTGCACATGGAAAGAAGTGCAGCATTTAAGAACTCTGTCTGACTATCAGTCCATATACAAGAAGATGTCTTTTTGTATGTACAAGTTTTAAGCTCATAATAAATAAATCTCGTCGTTTTTTAGTGCCAAAAGAAGGGGTGAAACTAAGTACGCATTCAGGTACTGGAGTGACACTCTTTATCATATAATTGTTAAATCCAAAATATAGTTGGTTTTCCCAGTTCATACCTTTTAAATTTTCTGGCAAGGCAACGAATTTTAGACATACAGCTTTCAAGTGCAAACAATTATGCTGTTCTGCCAAGGCTAGTGTAGTTGCAATTGTGTTTATGGCAACACCCTCACAAAGTTTAGATTCGCAGAGCAATCGCAGTCTCTCAATTGCATAACGGTCAGCAGCAGCAAGCAGGTGCTGAGCCACAAGTGTCGAAGCCCATTTAGATGTTGAACCCACAAGCTCTTCCAAATCGGGTAGGGCATCCCAGTATATAAAATGAAGTAATGCCTGCAAATATCCAAGCATTGTAATAAGAAATTTAAGTCAAGAAAGCTTACCAAGTCATCTTGGAAATTTTTGTAAAGGCTCTGCAGGTTTTATGTAATCTAAAAGAACAGAGATTGCTATCATAATGTTTTTAATCAGAGAAAGAAGTTTAGTTCATGACAAAGCAAGGGAAGCAGAGCCAGGAATCTCATAGCATGGACCTGCTAATGAAATCAGCTTCCGTATTCCAACTCCATGATCACCAAAGTAAAAGGAAGCCATGATGTCATCTGTATCAAGTTTCACAGTTACTAAGATATGTTTCACATCATTTTATTCATCACCATGCACACCAAGCAACATTTAGGAATTAAAATAGATATTAATGTGGAGGAAATATCTGACTCTTAGGACATTCGGTGCTGAAGATACATATAAACAGCTGGATTTATTCATCCAAAGGAAGTATCCTCAATGCATCTAGCTGAAGCACTGCTGCAGACAGCTAAGAAATTCTGTCAAAACATTATATGATCATGGAATCCCATTGGAGCATGTCATCTGAAATTATATTTGATTATAGTTCACTAGTTCCAATAGGTAATATCAACTAGACCATGCTGAAACCAATACAAAGAGCAGTGGCATTAGAAAGAAGCAAACATAATAAATCCTTAACCAAAGTAAGGAAGAATGTGCCCCTTAGGAAAAATATCCAGTTGTGCAATCCAGTATTACCATTATGTATGACACCACAATTACCCACCTAACCAAAACAATTCAAGAAAACTACCTCTTCCTATGAACCTTGCTATACCATCCGAAAAATTGCTCATGAAGATCAAACAAGTTGTGATTATAAGTTCTTAAGAAACACAGAGAACTGCTTGAAGATAGTGTACGGCACAATTAGCATATTGTGGTCCTAATCAGTAGTTAACAATAACTTGTCTTTCTTATCACCAAGAAAGTTAAACATCTAATAACATTCAGATTCTCTGGTACCAACAGCAAGGCAAATCTCACATGAACATCGAATCCCTGAAACCAGAAAAGATAATACCATAAAGCATCATCTAGCACTGTCCACATTTCAGTTTAAGACATTCATCAAAAGAAACGGCCTTTTCCTTCTGGATGCCTAATAGCATTCAGTATGTTTTGAAGAAAATGAAGATCATAAAGCCTGAAATAAATGCACCGGGGGCTTTACTAAGAAGTCACTGGTGATGGCAACTAAAAGGTAATCAGATTCTATCTAGTAACATTCTAATGAGTCTTTGCCTTAACATCTACATAAAACAACTAGAAACCTTGATTACAAGGATGAAAATACATCCAAGAGTTGCTAAGTGACAGAAAAAGGAAAAAGGGCAAGCTTATCGAAGCATTTTTTTTCCTTGTTGCTTCTTAAGCTGCTGATATAATTATATACTTCTTTCATGCTCAAATCTGACTTGATAGTTACGGGCTACCACACAGCTACGGGAAGAGCAGGCAAATACAGAAACTATCCCAAGCAACAGAACAAGAGGGAAAAGAAAAACTGTATATAAGATTAGGTAAACAGTAAGGGAGAACCTTAAAAACAGGGGCTTCCATATCTTCTACTTTAATACACTGCGTGTTCCGATCCTTCAGTGGACCAAAAAGTTGTGCCCTGAATACAGGTGAACGAGCTGCCAGGACCAACTTATGGGCCTCAAATGTTTCACCGTCAACTTCAAATTTCACATCAGCTCCCTTTCCACTTTCCAGTAGCCTCCCAAAATGCTGACCAATATCAGAAGGTGGCACAACAATGGAATATGTTTTAGGTCCCTCTGTATGAGACTTAACTACACCAACACAGCAGCTAATTGAGAGGCAATCATCTTTAAGGTAGTCTGATGACTCCAGAAGAGTTCTTTTGAAAAAGCGTTTATAACCCCTGCAACACAGAACAAAGGCAGCAATTAAACAATGTTTTCACACAAAATAATACTAAAGAGTAAAGACTAATAAATCTAAACCAACTACAGGTTACTAACAAAGACCACGAAAACATAGAACACCGGTTATCTTCTAAAATAATTTGATCTGCACAGAATTTCCATAAATGTTCCACTGCAGAATCAGACAGGACATCACAACACTGTCTCTCAAATTTCATTTGATTTCCCTATCCTAAATGTCAAGAAAACTACAAATTTACATTCAATCACCATATCTAGCTTTCTACAATGAAAGCAAGAAAACAAGCAACTGAACCACATCTGAAGCTTTGAACAAGAATTATCTGCTCTAAATTTACTATTCTGGATTTCTAACTATCAATATCAATACAGAAATCAAGTACTTTTACAAAAATAAGAAAAATTAAGAACTAACCACATGCTCCCACGGTACTTAAGCGTATAAGGCCCACTCTCGAGTGTCCTCCCAAAATGGCTATGCACTTTGTGACGATCTTTCCCACTTTGATCCAAAAGCGTTAACTCAAAAAGCGCCCTTACATCCGTTCCTTCACTTGCCAGCGCAATAAAAAGAGAAACATACGAAGCATTATCCTCAGCACTCTTGCCATCCGGGTAGAAATAAATGGCCCATTCATAGCCACCAACCATGAAAGTTTCTGAAGCTATATACTTGCCAACTCCCATGCCTTTTGCAAGGGAGAAGCCTTTGATTTTGAACTGGTGGGACCCATTTACCGTCTCGGTTCGAGAGGTCGAGGATGTTGAAGAAGAAGAGGGAGGGGATGAAGAAGTTGAGGGCTTTGGGAGCTCCCTGTGAAAGCTAATTGTGCCCATCAACTACGAAAGGGTAAATTTGGAATTTTAATGATCTGGGTATTGTTTTTCTGGTTGAAAATGAAATACGTAATCGGTAAAATGTTAAAAATCCTTGTAGTTCAATCGGGAATTGGAATTTGGAGGGTTTCTGGGAAGGGTTAGAGATTTTTGAAGGGTGAGGTTTTTCAGAATTTGAAGAACCGGGTTTTTCTTGTTTCGATTGGAATTGAGATGGGTAGGAAATGAATTAGGGTTTTATTGACGAATTGCGGTTAATTCCGATCAACCGACACGTACGAACCCTAAATAGACAGAATTTTCCAAATCGGTAGAGAAGGTATTCCAAATCGGGGATGGGTGAAATTGAAAAACTTCTGAACGTGGAGATATGAGATGGGATTTTGGGGGAACAAAAGATTAAAAAAAATTCAGAATATGAGGTGGAAAATTGGGGAAGGTGGCGAAGGCAGTTTTTGATTTTGATTAAGCGTGACGGCAAAGTTGAAATTGAAACGAAAAGTGAGACAATCTAAAGTTGAATGAAAAATAAGATTCGACGGTACTTTTAAAGGTTAAATGATGGAAGCAACCTTGAAGTTTCTGTCTTTCTGAATTTCCAAATGAATACTAAAAGAAAAGATGCATGTTTGGTTTTAGGCTGTGTTTGGGGCCAAGGGAAGGGGGCCTTCACCACATCCAAAACCCAACTTCTCCCAAATGCCCAATTCATAGAATGAAGACTTGCTTGCTTGGTATGAGAGTCCAATTTTTTGGTGCCTCACCAAGACTAAACTTGTTAGATTAAGGAAACGTTTTTTCTATTAATATAGTTAACAGCACACGTTTTAATCATGATTTTTTGATTGATAGTATAGTTGAATTCATCAAAGAGATCATCTTAAATTCATAGAGAGTGTAAATAGCATCATGTTAATTTTATCAAGTACTTTACACAATATCATTAGCAAAAACAATAAAAAAAAAATCAACTTTAATGAGTTGAGTATAATGAGTTAAGTAAACTCTCGAATTTAAGTATTAGGTAAGAAAACACTTATTAAGAGAGTTTTCTCTTATATGGAGATGTAATGCAATTCAATTCTGAATGGATTTGAAATCAATATATGATTATCGAATAGTGAAAAGGGTTAATTAAGAACTAATGTAACTGATTTTAAAAAAAAAAAAAAAACCTAATGTAACTATCGAATATTGAAAATTAAATTAAAAGATTAGGTGGAAAGCATAAAAAAGTTAAAAACCTAAACCTTTCTAATGTCATGGTATTTTCAAAATTCAACCTTATCTAGGGTCCGTTTGTCTCAGCTTATAACAGCTTATCTACTGAAAAAATCTTAAGTTGGGCTAAACGAAAAATCCAGAAGTGTTTTTCAGTTGTTTTTGAACTAAAAGCCAGAAACTCTAAATTGAAGCTTTTTCCAAAAACACGTTTTTAGAAGAGCTTTAAACTAGGCCAAACGAGCACCTAATCTAATAAACTAGTACTAGTATTCATTCTTTTTCTTCGGTAAAAGATATATTATCCTTTTTATTGCTAGACTAGATTAAGTTTCCCAAAAAAAAAAAAAAAAAGAAGGATTGGTCACTTTTCCCCAAAGCCAAAAAAAAAAAGGAAGCCTCCAACTGCGTGCTTTGAGCCTCTCTGGCTGAAACCAATATTCAAGTCCCAGACAAAAACCCAAAACTCAAACTCAAAATCCCAAACCAAACCTTAAAATGCCCAAAAACCCAACAACAATTAAAAGGGTCCTCGTCTATCATCTATCTTCTCGGATCTAACTAGAACAATCCCTCATGTTTCGTAGACTCTGTACGCCTCTGTTTCACCCTAAACCCTTTTTGCTTCCCCTCCCCAAAAAACCTACCTTTTTAGCGCCCCAAACCATTCCCAAACGACTCTTTTTCACTTCAGCATTCAAAATGGCTGATGCCCAAAAGTTCCATACCATTCCTTCCCTTGACAAAGCCTCAAAACCCGAATTGCTTCGTGCTTTGGAGTCTTCTTTAGGCTCTTCTTTCAGCTCGGACCCGGTTTGCCCCGCCCCAAATCCTTTAATCATTGTTATAAGCGGTCCAAGTGGGGTGGGCAAGGATGCAGTCATCAAGAGGCTGAGGGAAGTTAGAGAAAATCTTCATTTTGTTGTTACTGCTACGAGCAGAGGAATGAGACCCGGTGAAGTTAATGGCAAAGACTATTATTTCGTGTCAAAGGAAGAGTTTTTATCAATGGTTGAAAAAGATGAGCTCTTGGAATATGCTCTAGTTTATGGTGATTATAAAGGAATTCCAAAGAAGCAAATTAGGGAGTTTATGGCAAAAGGGTGTGATATTGTGTTGAGAGTTGATATTCAAGGCGCTGAAACATTGAGGAAGATTCTTGGGGATTCTGGGGTGTTTATATTTTTGGTGGCTGAGAGTGAAGTAGCACTTGTGGAGAGGCTTATTGATAGGAAAACTGAGAGTAAGGAGGAATTGCTAGTGAGGGTTGCTACTGCCAAAGAAGAGGTGAAGTATGCTAAGAAATTTGATTATGTTGTTGTGAATGCTCAGGGGAAGCTTGAAGAGGCTGTGAATTTGGTGGGTTCTATCATTGATGTTGAGAAGGCTAAGGTTCATCAGAGGAGGACATTCATCTGAGATTTTCCTTGTGGAGGGTTCTTCTGCTTTTTTAGGTAGTTTTTGGTTTCTTTGTTGAACTTTATTTTCTAGCATTTGCTGATTTTGAATGAGAAGTAGTTAATTGTCACGTGATGATAGAATATTAGGGAATATTACTGTTTCTTCAAAGTGCATGCTGAAAGAGAAATTGTTGAGGTGCAAAATATAAAAATGGATTTTATACTTGTTTCATATATGGAATGTCCTACTATTGTAGCAATGCAATTGAGTGTAACTGATGTTTTGGTTAATTTATAGTTGTATGAATCTAGATGAATTTAGAGGATACATTGGCTAAAGTTTATACCGCTGGCATTGACCTTAACATACACCCTTCAAAGCCTTGTTGGTAATTCCTTCTAAGTTTTATGCTAGGGGATGAAGGGATATTCTTTGGTGATGATCATTTGTTTAATTTAGATAATTAAGGTTGTTTGTTTGTTTGTTGCATTACAAAGCTCTGCTAGGATTGATATTGGTATTGGCAGGGTCATAATGTTGTTGCTGAGATGGGAACAGAACTTTACCTCTGTCATCCTATATTATATAAATACCACATTCCAATTGTGTTTCAGTCATATCTGGCTGTTCTCTTCTGGATTAAGATCTATGTAGCAACAATGATAAATAAAAGCCTTCAAGTTGTTTCTAGAAGGTTATTTACCATGAAGAGTTGGCTTTGCAGGGGCCATTTATGGGGTGAAGAAATCCTTAGTGTAGTTCCATTGCTATCTAGTGTCTAATATTAATAAATTATAGACCGACTTCTGTTAGCTCTCATTTGGTGTCCAATTGAATGATTGGTTATCACTATGCATTCACTGAACTAGCCCTTGCTTACTTGAAGTTCATTTGGAAAGCAGGAAATTTGATTGCTGTACCCATCGATCTTTATATGTTAGTGACACCATACTAGCATAATTTGGCACATATTTTAATAATCCTCTTGGTTTAGTGATTTTCTAGTGCATGATCATGAACAAGCAAGCGAGAATGCATGTTTTGTGGTGGGGGCGGGGGGGGGGGGGGGGGGGGAGGAGAGAGATGTTATAACACAAGTTAGAAGTTCCTTCATTATCTCATTTTACTGATCTATATTAAACTCCTCAGATTGCTAGCAAAGATGAACTCAATAGAAAACACTAAAGGGTTGGAGTTTTATATATTCATTGTATTTATATAGTTGGTTAACTGCGTATATTTCTCAGTGTTTTGCCTCATTTCAGTAAGTTTTAGCAAAACATAATCATGTAGTAATGGGGCAACTTTCTTGAGGCTGCACATTACTGAAAGATGGCAGTTTAGGTGGTTAATTTAAGGAATCCAAATGAACAATGTATCATCGACCTATCTTAGTGAATTTTCAGTTTAAAGTTAAGTGTCTGTATTCTGATGTTGAGGATTATGAAGCCATGCTTGTTACCATGTCCTGAACTATCAAACGTAACCTTTCTGTTAAACTCTCTGTTGATTGTCCTTGGTGTTCTGTTTATTCATTGATATCTTACTCTAATCCTATCAATATATTGTTTGTTTGTTTTTTGGATTAAATATTAGCTTTATGTATCTAAGAAGCAGCAAGAACTGCTGCAGTCTGTTCAAGCTGTACAAAATTTTACCAAATGTACAGTATAGTAAACAAAGAAAAACTCTAGTAACAATTGTCATCTCTAAAGGCCCTATCTCCGGCATAATTTCAGGTTCACTGAGCCCTCTTTTGATGGATTTTGAAACAATGCAGCTTCTCTTGAACATTAGCAGCAATATTCTGCAATAATTTGAGAGGGAGTAATACCAGATTTACCAAACAATCTGTTATTCCTCTCCCTCCACACCATATAGATAATATCATTCCATTAAAATCTGTTATTTTTTTTCATGCCACAAAAAAATCTGCAGATTAGCACTAGTAGTGATTTGCCAAAGGCATTCTTTGTAAGCCACAAAGCCTCAAGAGTGTGTATTCCAATCCTATCAAAATTTTGTTTGTCTGAAAGGATCTTGGAGAGGCAGTAACTCTACCTTAGGAAAATTTCTTTTCAATAAAATGGTAGTTTAAGTTAAGCTATTCCAAGAATCGGTTGAACAATAACTTATCTTTTCCATGTGTAGAAAGCATCAGGCTTTCCTGACATAATATATTCAGGGAGAATTGTATGGTTTACTTGTTTCCATTGTAGGCCAAAAATCTGTTGAGTATCAAGAAATGGCCTCATTGACACTGATGTTTGGGGATCAGAAGTTATAGTTTTATATACTAATTAAAGATACCTTGCTATTTATGCTAAACCATGATCTGAGCACCCAGAAGCAAAAGCAACCAGACTTGAAAGAATTGGAAACCAATGCATCTAAACACAAGAGAAAGTTGCCCAATCCATTGCCATATACGCAAAAGCAACGACAAAGATTGAGTGAATAGGAGAATTATATAGGTTTAAAGCTCAATAATGGAAGACCTAATTAAGCAGTTTGTGTGTAATTTGGTCCAAACATTCCCTCTTGAAGCAAGAAATTGATCAGTTCAAATGATTCTCTGGCCTCAAATTATGCCAGATCAGACAAGAGTAACACATTCGTGTAGTTAAAGGGATTAGGAAGGGCTTTGGGTTGGGTCCCATAAATGATAAATCCCTTTAACTTGACACAATAAAACTCTTGCTGTGAGACCAATTCTTACAAGCTACAACCGACCAAATTGTCACAATAATTAAGCTTTAATTCCTAATTGACAGTAAAAAAACTTAAAAAACAAGCAAACCACCCATCCTTAAGCTAAAATGGAAAGGATCTTTTATTGTTTTTTTATAGGTTTTTTGGTTGTTGAGGCACGTAATTGATTGACATGTTCAACTTCAAGTCCAAATGGTTTGTAAATTAATCATGATTCATAGTTGCCAATATTTTATTCTCTTCAACATGGATTCTCATTTCCTTTAGCTGGATAAATATTCCCACTTGATTTGGAGAGAGCGAGACCTGGAAATTAATTATGATTAGTTTAAAACCTGGTTGAGCATACATGTCAATTCCAGGAAGTTATTTGAATGTCTTCAAGTTAATAAAGTCAATGCTTCCAAGAAATAATGATTGGACAATTAATGGAACATGAAACAAAAACAAGAAATCACCGAGGTTTGACAAAAGTGCCATGGTTGCAACTTTTTCCTGGTTACATGCTCATTTACCGAATGTTCTTTTGAGTTTCTGAAATGGGTTCGGTTCAGATGGGAAAGTGAAGTCGCTTTTGGTTAAAGCAAAAACGAAAGAGGCTTTTGGATGTTTTGTCAGAAAAAACAGTAATTGACAGAAAGACAAAAAGACTTTTGGAAACAAAACTCTTGGCATCCAAGTAATAAAGAGGAGCCAAAGTGACAGCAAGCTAATTCATATGTAGCAAAAAAAACTTCCCAGGAAATATGACGGAAAGACAAAAGACTTAACGTTACTCTTTCCTCTTCATTTCCACAAAACAGACGTGCTTGCTAAGGTCATTTTCCTTTGTAATTCTTTTATAAATAATCTCTCTTTCAATTTTCCCATTTCAGAATTCAAGACCAAACACAACTTCAATTCAAACCTTATAACTCTTCCACTACAAGCCAATCTTTCAACATCAAAACATGGATCGAGGGAGTTCTTTAGAAGATGATGGAAGTGTTCGAGTCCAAATTAATGGCCTAAGAAGGCTAAGTGAAACCTCCGGTTCAAACACCATTTTTGAACCCCAGCCCCAAACCAGTCCTGGGCCAAGAGAAAGTACAGCAGAATCAGGCTATTCAGCACCGGCGGTTCGAGCACCGGAAAAGAAACTAACACTTTTTGCTCTCAGACTTGCAATCTTCGAAAAGGCGGCTACTGGCCTGGGAACTCTGGGGTTCATTTGGGCAACAGTAGTTCTCCTTGGTGGTTTTGCTATTACTTTAGACAAAACTGACTTCTGGTTCATCACCATTATTTTGTTAATCGAAGGGACTCGGATTTTCAGCAGAAGTCATGAATTGGAATGGCAACACCAAGCTACATGGTCAATTACTGATGCTGGAATCAATAGTTTCCGAGCTCTGAGATCTAGCTCCCACATCCTTGTCAGAGCTGTGAAAGCAATGTTCCGCCCGTGTTGCTTGATAAGGAAGCAAAGTCAAAATACAAGAGAAATAACACAATTTGATCAATCAAGAGTTGGAAGATGGAATCATGCTAGAGCCCCAACTCGAGCTTGGATAAGTTCAGATGTTCCTCTTTTCCCTTATGCTCAATGGGTTTTCCTTTCCAGGAATATAAGCAAGGTCTTATATTGGCTCCAGCTTCTATCTGCAATTGCTTGTGTGGTACTTTCATCAATGAAGCTCATCAAGCATAACTATGGGGAATGGGAGAAGGGAGATTCTGATAAAAGGAACAGAAAATCTGCTTTGGTTATTTTCTATACCTTGGCCTTGGCAGAAGCTCTGTTGTTTCTTATGGAGAAAGCTTATTGGGAATGGAAAGTCATATATTGTAAACTTCTGGAGCAAGTAAACAAGGAATGCGAATTCGGGCCTGCAGGTATGGTTTCCATCAAAAGATTCTTCTATGATGCTTATTCAAGATGTGTTAATGGAAGCATTTTTGATGGATTGAAGATGGATATGGTTACTTTTGGTATGGACCTATTGGTTTCAAATTCTGCTGATGAACAGCTCATTGGGGCTCGAATTCTTCGCCAATTTGCACTTAGTGAAAGGTTTTCTGATGATACTTTACAGAAGCTTGGCATAAATTTATCAGTGGTAGAAAGATTGGTTGAGATGTTGAACTGGAAAGACCTTCAAGAAGAAGAAATCAGGAAATCAGCAGCAGAAATTTTGTCAAAACTTGCTGGTAAGAAACAGAATTGCCTGCGTGTAGCCGGTATACCAGGTGCAATGGAGTCAATATCATCATTGCTTCAAACAAATAGAAGTTCTGGTGATGGAGCAGATGAAATTGGTGAAAAGAATCTCATTCTTGATCATGCAAATTACAGTTTCTGGACATTCAATCACTTAGGACTTCTTATTCTGAAGAAGCTTGCTCGTGATCATGATAACTGTGGGAAGATTGGTAACACTAGGGGACTATTGCCTAAAATCATAGATTTTACGCATGCAGGAGAAACCCTTTTGAGGGATGAAAAAGTTGCACCATCTCAGATTCTTACAGTGAAAAGATCTCTTCAAGTGGTGAAAATGCTTGCGAGCACGACTGGAGCCACAGGGAAACATCTAAGGAAAGAAATTTCAGAAGTAGTTTTCACAATCAGCAACATTAGAGATATTCTAAGACATGGACAGAAACACCCGGTGCTGCAAAAATTGAGCATAGAGATTCTAACCAATCTGGCATTGGAAGAGGAAGCAACAGAAAGGATTGGTGGCACTGGTGGGGTTCTCAAGGAGTTGCTTAACATCTTTCTTAACCAGGAGATGTTAGAGGATCCGAATCATGTAAGGCGCGCTGCAGGAGAAGCGCTGGCAATGTTGGCCTTAGAAAGCAAAACAAATTGCCACAGAATCTTGAGATTGCAAGCACTGGATAGTCTTGTAGAAGCATTGGAGATTCCATTACTTAGGGTGAATGCTGCAAGAATATTAAGAAACTTGTGCACATACAGTGGAGCAGAATGCTTCTACCAGTTAAAGGGTGTTATGGCTGCAGCACCAATTGTAAGTTAACAAGAAAACTATATCTTATATGTCAAAAGATGCATAAAAGCATAAATCTGTCATCCTAATGTTTTTTTCATTTTTTATTTTTATTTTTTTATCATTGTTGCAGGTGCTCAAGGCAATTATGTCAGCAGAAAACAAATTGCAAGAAGTAATGGTTGGTTTAGCAGCGCAAGTTTTCAAACACATGACTTCTGAAGAATCAAGCATGATGTTTGACAGAGCTGGAATCAAGGAAGAACAATTAGCTGAAGCATTGGTCAAGATTCTTCAAAAGTACTACCATCCATCAGCTAAGGTTCCAAGAATAAGGAGGTTCACCATAGAGTTGGCAATTTGGATGATGCATGACAATGTGAAGAATGTTTACATTTTTAAGGAATTGGGAATGGAGAAAGAGCTGGAAGGTGTGTTAGAGACCACAGCAGAGCTAGAGAGCTTCAACATATTCTCTGGCACGGTAGGGTTGAGCCGACACAGCACAACAATTCACTCACTGGTTGAAACTGCATTGAAGCTTCTGAGGGATAGGTGAATCTGTACAAAAAAAGTGGCAATTCTCCCATCCCACTATCCAAATATAGTAAATACAGACCACTTCCAATATTGTTTGAATAATCTGTCTTCTGGATATGAATTCAGAACAGCTAAAAGCAGATTCTTTTTCTCTAAGCAAATAATAATGTCAATGTAATTACTAATATAAGTTATTCTTTTTGATCAAATTGCTACTATAAGTTACTGTAACAAAAACATTCAAGGGTTGTTATACTTGGTATAATTTTGAAGAATCTTCACAGAAGAATTACATTAAACATTTTTTTTTTAAATGCTGATATATGTAGACGTGCACTCTTTAGATGCTTCATGCTTTATTTTATTTTTTGGCTGGATAGATGCTTCATGCTTTTAGTCCATTTTTGTTTCTTTCTAAAAATAGTTTTGTTATATTAATATAGTGTACGTGAAATAAAATGCATAAAATAAGCATCAGCCTTTCTAATAAAAGTATAAAACAATTAAGTTGCCTAATCTACTCCGAAAGGGGAAAGTTGGAACATGAAATAATATTTCAAGAGCTATAACTTGTACAATTGGAGCTACCAAACGAAGCAAAGAAGTTTTGGCAAAGGTCTTTAATAGACAGACACCCAATTGGGCAGAAAAAAATCATACATCTACTTCTTCAGATAAAAAAGCAAAAGACAAACCAATGCCAATATAATCAAATTTCTTGAACACATTACAAACCAATTTTCCCCTTTCCTTTTTTCTTTCGTGTTGCTTTTTTTTTCCTTTTTTTTCCCCTTTTTGTCAAACATTTTACAATGCTAAAATTCCTATACTATCTTAGATACAAAAATAATACATCACCAGGCCGTTCAATCAAACAAGGTTATATTAATTGTCATCGATTGTTTCGGAAGAGATCCCAGCGACGCATCAAACCATCCATGATGTTAGTAGAGGGGTTCTTTACAACCGTTACAGTAGCTTTTGTGCTAGCTGACATGTCCGCGTCTGATGAACTTTGGATACTTGCTGAGGTATCACTCCGAGCAGAGGTCACTGTGCTCCCTGATTCCAAGGTTGATGGAGTATCAAATACTGGTTCCCGGGATGACAGACTAGAATCAGGAGACATGTGCTCATTGGCGACATTGGAGCTATTGATTGCTGAGGAATTCGTCTCCAAGGGTGCATGATGCCCCACTGGACTGGAACTTGACTCTGCGGGCAGGGAACTGCACTTTTCTGCAGTGGAAGAAGTATCCCTGCCATTTATGTCATCTTTCTGTAAAGAATCTGAAGAATCAGCAGAAGCCTTGGGTTGCTCTTCTGTCTGAGGTCGTCGAACCTCCAAATCCTTTAAGGACTCTATTATGGCTTCCATAAACATCTGAATATATCAAGAATATTGATAAAGGATTATGAGTTTAGTATATAGCCAAGAATGTTTCAGTGCAAAAGTGGAAGCCGAAAGTTTTCACTCACCCTTTCTTCCTCCTCTACATTACATGGAAAACCTGTCAAGTCATCCAGTTGATATTCCACATACTGATCATCATCCATTGTTGCTGGCACATGTGGGCCAAACGCATGACCATTGGATAATTCAAAGCTTATCATATTGGATGATGATGGACCATTAGCATTAACGGTATCTTTATCCTGCAGCAAACATCACTTAGTGTCAATGGCATTTTTTTCATCATTTGCCCTGCATCCTAAGACATTTATCTCTAATTCTTACATAGACGTTCCATTTAAATTTATCTTTTGTATCCATCACAGAACCCTTTTTTTCTTATGAATTTATTAATTTTTTTACGCAAAGGAAGGCCACACAGTGCATAATTAACCAGCAAACGAAGAAAAGTTGTGAAGCATCTTTAACATATCAAGCTTCAATAAACTTAATTGAGCATTGCGCTCTACCAACAAAGCCATACGTTTTTCAAGGTGTTTCCTAGAATGATATCATATTGGCAACTATGTCATATTGATATTGGTATTATATTAAAATTAGCTAGCATCTTATTCATATATCAGATAAGCTGAAATAGACATGGCTAAGTCCTGAAATAGCCACGAAATAGAAATGGCTAAGTGCCCAAGTCCTCATATTGTGTGGCTTTGTTTCAGAAAATGCAGCATCCATGTATAAATCTAGAGAAATTTTATTCATGTGCATTTCACATTCAATATCCAGTTGAAGTGATGAAGCAGCATTATAAGAGGAAGAAAACTTTACCTGACATCCAGGGTCTTCTTCAGATGGAATATCCGATGGAACCTGAGCACCATCATCAAAGATAAAAATATGAGACACAAATCAAATTACAATTTTTCTGCAAAAGCAGATAAATAAACCATACACAATAATCAAGGGGAAATCTATTACAAGGCTTTCAGATTCATATATTGCTTCCCCTAATAGTTTTTCCCAAGTTCATATGTTATTTTCAAATAGAAAGCAGAATATCTTTGTCCCTGCACTTTCCAGATCTTCATTAGATTATATTACCCCTTGGAATGCACTGAATTTTAAAAAAAAAAAAAATGTTTTGCAAGTCATTCTTGAAAAACATGCTCTAAAGCAATTTAAACTGACCTCCGTTCGACTCATAGGTCGTTTAGAACGAACTTGGTTAATGGCATCTGCTGTGCTGCTTGTTGCTGGCTCTGTATTAAGAAACCAACCAGTAAGACAATGAACGCAAGACAACACTATTCTTGCCATTTAAAAGTTAAGACACAAGGTAAGTTATTCATACCTTTAGATGCAGCTGAAGAGTCTGGAAGAAAACTTACTTCTGGGACAGCCCAACTACCCTGGAGTAACATAGTTAAGAATTAGCAAAGGATTATAAGTACAACATCTTTCAATGAAAGTATGACCAGCAAAGATGTTTTAGAGCTCAGCTTACCTTACTGAAGTAATCATTTATTGAATCATAAATTGTTTCTCCCACCTCATCCTCGGGAGGCTGCAGGACATTGTGGAAAAAGATATTTATGGAATCAAAGTAAAATTGAGGGCGAGGTGAGTTGTGATCTCCATCAAATTTGATAATATTCTTATCACCCTGCAAAAGTAGTCCATCATTAGACTAGGCATAGCCTGAAAGGCATGAATGGCTATAAGATTGAAATAGTTTCATGCATTCTATCATATTGCCAATGAAAATACCATTTTATCATGCACAATGATATATTATATTTTGGTAAAAATGGATGCAAACATTTCTAATATGAACTCCTTATTCTTTCTTGGCCCAAAAACTATGTACTTTTATTCCATGATGATAATACAGGACTAGCAAATAGGAAAAATCGGAAGTAAAGAGATAGTTTGAAAATCCTTAATTAAAAGAGTAATCCCGAAAGCTTAATTGAAAGCGAAAGGACACGACAATATATACATAGAATTGCCATGTTTTCCGATATGGATTTCCCTACTTTATGAATTTATTGTCAATTTCTATCAGTAAAGAGGAAGAAACTTACCATATAAGCTTCAAATATTTGATCAGAGTGATGAGGGCGTATAAAATCATCATCAATAGCATGCCCAAACAGTGCAGGAACAAAGCAAGATTTTGCCACCTAAATTAAACAAAGATTTGTAAAATTACAATCTACCTCTATGCACACATTTAAAATCAAAAAAGGGCACCGACGAGTGAAATTAGTATGTCATTCAATCTCCAACTTCATAACTTGAGTACATTACATTTCCCTCCACCCAAATCCCACCTTTTGACATATATTTTCTATATAGTAGCACCAATTCCAGAGGCAATTATGTGCATACTTTCCGGAAATTAGAAAAGCTATATGTTAGTGACACCATACTAGCATAATTTGGCACAGATTTTAATAATCCTTTTGGTTTTGTGATTTTCTAGTGCATGATCATGAACAAGCAAGCGAGAATGCATAGTTTGTGGGGGAGAGAGAGAGAGAGAGAGAGAGAGAGAGAGAGAGAGAGAGAGAGAGAGAGAGAGAGAGAGTAGATA
>AWUE01017709.1:0-35212 GCA_001974825.2 Corchorus olitorius | reverse complement strand
AGAGAGAGAGAGATGTTATAACACAAGTTAGAAGTTCCTTCACTATCACATCTTACTGATCTATATTAAACTCCTCAGATTGTTAGCAAAGATAAACTCAATAGAAAACACTAAGGTTATGTTTGGTTCGTGGTATCTTAGGTATCACGTGGTAATGTCATTCGCACTACTTTCCTAGGAATGCTATTTTAGTGGGAAAGTATAATTTTTTATTTTTGTGGGAATGGGATTACCATGTTTGGTTAACGTGGGAAAGTTATTAAATTTTGAGAATATAAGAGAAAGACAAGGGAAAAAGAGTAATACTTTCCTGGGAAAGTGAACTTTCCCACCCTTTTAGATGGAAATGTCATTCCCGTTACTTTCCCACTTGAGTGGTAAAGTGATGGGAATGACATTCCCACCTAAAATTAGATTCCTCCAACCAAACATGGAAAATTTATTTTCCCTATCTAACTTACCACATTTTCCCACTACTTTCCATGAACCAAATGCAACCTAAAGGGTTGGACTTTTATATATTCACTGTATTTATATAGTTGGTTTGAACAGCAAATAATCCTATTGGTCTTTCAGGCTCACATAATAATTGGTCAGACAATAACTAAAACAAAATCAAAATGTACTAAAGACCAAATATTGGCCACACCAACTCGACAAAAAAACATATGTCTCATGTAAGACATTGAGATTCCTTTCAATGGTTTCACAAATCAAAGAAAAAAAAATAGCAAACTGCTTATCAAAGGAAGAAAACGGAGAAATATCAGGAAGAAACTCCACTGTGCAAAAAGTAAATATAAATTAAATGACCAACAAAAAAAGGTAAATTATCTTCAGACAAAAACCTTGATGGTGTTAAGATCTGATATATCAAACTTCGCCTTTTTCTGGATAGCTTTTCTCATGTATTGGATTGCAAACTTTACCTGGAGCAAGAAAAAGAAAATGTTAGGGTCATAGGGAAACAGGACAATGATTTGAAGGAAGGGAGCATAATAAAATAAAGGACAACAACTTTTATGAGAAAAGTAAAAGAGATGAACCGACAAGCTAGAAGAATAGACCCTAAAAAATGTAGATTGATAGTTCAACTTTAAAAGCAATATAACCTATCAACCTAATCAACTTCAACATGTTTTACTTGCAGCAGCTGCTGTATTTTTAATTTTTTTCCTTTTGTTTGTAGGCTTGATTATCATCATTAATTACAGAAAATGAAGGGAATAGAATTAACATGACATTTGGCAAATAAAACGTAATACGATGCCCAGAGAATAAAATACAAAATGGAACTTGTCCATTATTTGGTTGACCAAGCGGAGGAAGGGGTGGACATGTTTGTGCTGGGACATGGTTAAAATGAATACATTATAAACTTCTTTTTCCCCCTTTTTTGCATGTAACAACACGTAATAGTTGCCAGCACCAAATATCAATAGAATCTTGACCGCCAAAAATTTCCCCTTTGTTACAACAGTAGTTAATTAGCATAAAATAATTAAAATGTAGGTATCCAAAAATATCTTACTGTGAACTTGGGCAAACGAAATTTATAGGTATCTACTAGTTCCATCATCAGATCAACCAAGTCAGAAAAGGGACTGTCAAGAACCATTCCCGCGATCGAAGGATCCTCGGCTCCATACATTAGGCTGTGAACAATCATATTAACATCCTTAACATCACATAAACATGCAGAAAAGCATCTCCTAAAGTAGGTTCGTATAAATAAAACAGGAAGTTATACTAGCAAAAAAGAATATGCTGCAGCTAAACCATTATCTAACAAATAATATTCAGGATAGCATTAACTACATGAATTAAGTAAAGCTACTGAGATGATAATCATCAAATGACTTCCATGCTGAAAACTTTACAACAGTGCACTAAAAGGTAGATGGCAAGTGCTTTAAGAAACCTGGTAACAGCACCCATTGAGCGGCCCCATAAGCCAATCAAAGAGACATTTCCATCTGCCCTCAAGTAATCGACCACTGCTTTCAGATCATCCTTCTGAAAAATACGAATATAATGTCAGGCAGAACTTTGATGACGTGCAATAATCACCAACACGGGCATTGATGATATTATACAGAGAAGAAACATGACTTATATATATATATATATATATATATATATATATTCCCGAGTTGAAGGTGTATAATTGATCTAAACAATGACATTTCAGACAGTACAAAGTTGGTTACAAAATTATGCATCTGTGAAGACTAAACGCCATATGAAAAACAAGTGGCTACTTTCTCCGATAAGGCACAAAGCCCGTGACAAATTTTTAGCACTTATTTCAGTTAAAGTTTTGGGAGTTTCGTTTATCAGAACTTCCAAATGCGAATTCATAAGAAGCATTCACTTTATGCCGGGGAGCAGGATTAAAAGAGAGAAGGGGATGTCTTAGCCTTTTTAGCTTTGATTTCAAAATTACAAGCTCTCAATTTCACATGAATTCATTCAAGCAGTGGTCAATGTCAAAAGAGCATGGTCAAGAAAAAGTTAAAAAGCATATGCAAACTTACAAAACTTAAATCCCCCAAGTATTCACCCCAAAACAATTTGTCCCAGAAGAAACGAATAAACCTCACTATACACCACATCTCTATAAAGTTGGAATACCCAAATTAATCCTAGAGAAAATAACAGTTAATACAACCAATTTGCAGATAGCCTGCATTATGACAAGTTGACAACCAATAAAAGATTATAGGCAGAAACTTACTAAAAGTTCTAATCAAACACAGGAAGCATGGTGTGCACAAAAAGGGGGAATAAGAACGTATATATTTTCTTTGCTTAGTAGTTAACCACTTACTTCATACCAACCCAAGGTGACATGCTCTCCTCCAGATAACCCAGATCCTGAAAAATCAAGAGTGAAAACTGTAATATTTGAAGGCAGCAAGATTATAGCAGCTTCACTAGCATCAGCCCTGCAGCCACTGCCAAAAAATCAAGATAAGCTAGCAGTCAACAATGATGTCCGCTAAACAGTAAAAATTAAGAAGAAAGAAAGAGAGCAAGCACATCTGAACAACATTGACTGGGTTGGCAACCATCATAATGATGCAACAAAAGGAAACCTACATATGATTAGATCTGAAGGAAAAAATGCGAGACATAATGAAAATTACTCACGGAATCCCTAAATACAAGCCAACAGCTATACAGCAATGGCACACCGCACACATGCAGAACACTAAAGTGACTGATAACTCAAACTAACACAATCTACTCACAATTCTTTGCAAAATGTATTGTATCACATTTTCTCTGAGATGTTATTCCAACAGTTCTTTCTTGTAAACATTCATGAAAAGAAAACTCTCACTGCCATTCAGCAAGCTCGTGCATTCGTTTTGCTCAAAAAACTGTTTTAAACATAGCCAATGCTATTATATGTCTGGTATTGATTGGTAAATGCAAGTTGGACAAAAGGACGTTTTTATGCAAGTACAAACTCCAAAGTTTTTTTCCTTGATTTCCACAAAGAACTATTGATAAAGGCTGCAATCTCTATAGGAACCAATCAAAACTTTTATATCACCTGTTCCCATGGCAGTATATTACACAGGGTAGAGGCTTTCCTTCAGGACTAACCAGCGGCACGTAATGACTACATTGTAGAACATCTCCCCTGCTATTTTTAACCTGCAAAATGACCACAACACCTCAATTTAATGCAAAACAAATTAATTTCATCCAAATCATAAAGAAAAAAATGTTCTTGTAAGAGCTGCAATCACTAGGGCAACAAGCTAATTGATTTTGATCTATCAGTAATTTGACAACATAAATCAGTTGTATCTATCAAACTAATACGCTTTGTGAAGTTATTTTATTGAAGCATCAGGGAAACGAACAGGTTAACAACATAAATAAGATTGAACATAGCAGAAAATCAACAATATGAGGAAGCTGAATAAATTTGAAAATTTTCCTTTCACATGTAATCTCAAAACCGTACCTCTATATCCTTTCTTTGGTACCATTTCCCTTTCAACATGAACTCTTGATCCAACAGATCATTGTCAGGATTGTATTCAGCTCTGCCGCCCAAAAATAATACTATTAGAAATTGAGCAAAATAAGTCCAATAGCATCAAACTTCGGAATAATTTGCAGCCCTAAATCATTATGTTCCAACAGTTGCACATCTTTAAGTATTCCATTAAAAAACTTCTTGACTACCTCTCAATTTAATTTACCCTGTTTAATATCTAAACGCTAGACTCTCCAGACTATGAAGGTAATATTACCTTGTTGTCAAAACAGAACAACGTTACAACAACAGACTTAAGACAACAATTATACTTCCTAATTATCTAGCTATAATTTTTAAGTCTTAAAGATCTACTTGTCAGCAACAATATATTCAATTTCAAAATTAAGCTGGGCAAAATCATAACATGCAGCTGCTTTTCGCAGGAATTCTATCTAAACTAAACAACATTGTTACTTAACATTTTATCTTACAACTGTCTCTTGGTCAATTAACAACCTTGCTGTTAAAGCTTTAAGAAATTTATGAAATTCAGCAAAGTAAGCAATCCTAGTTAAACAGAAAATAATAGCTAATCAGTAATCACTGTAACACTCATATGTCAGCACCCTAAGTAAGGTTTGAGATTCAAATACCCCAGTACCCCACACAGACAAGAGCAACAACAAAGCCATGAAATTTAACCAAATCAAATTTGAGAACATTAGAGCTATCTAAAATTTTGAAAAGATTATAGGAAACCATGAATAACCATGTAATAATTATGAGGCTAGCTATTATGATCAAATTCCAACAATGAATAACCATGTAATAATTATGAGACCTCCCTGCTTGCTAGCTTAGAAAACTGATCAACATAGATACAGAAACAAAAACTTTAAATCTGATGCTACATAAAAAGCGGTCTAAGACTCTAAGTTTAAGGAAGTAGTTAAATTAATCTCATTCAAGCAAAAGGGTATTCTTTTCTCGTTCCTACAACCCAAAAAGACTTAAATTTCAAATCCAAGTTTTTCCGTTCCTCTCATCCCTATTTTCCTCAGCAACAAACAGAATCATAACAAGAAAAAGAAACATATTTAAATTCAATAAAATATAAAGAAAGAAAAACAATTTTCTACCAAAAGTAATATTAAAAATCAAAACGAGTACCTGGGAGGCCGAATTATAAAGTTGACAAGCTGCTCCATAGATTTCAAAGAATGATAACCTTATGATCTCTCTCTCTTTCTTCTTCTATGTCTGGGCTAAGCTGTTTTTCTTGAGTAAATTTCCCAACGAAACAATAAAATAAAAAAGAACTCAACTATATGTAAAAAACAAATAGTTTTTTATGTATATAATATAAATTTATATATTATTATATAATAATAGAGAAAAAAGACAACCAGGAAACAATGAAGAAGCTCCTTGTGATGAGCAAAAAAGAAAAGGGTTTTCTCAGAAAAAGAAAATTGAACAGGGCTTTGTCAAATGTTGTTGGTGATGATGTTTCCCATTTGAGTTTCCTTTCTTTCCTTGACATAAAAAAGAAACAAAAACAACAGCGAGAAAGAGAGAGAAAGGCCAAACCCAAAAAAAAAAAAAAGTAAAAAGCTTTTGTTTTTGTTTGTGTTGCCACCCAAGTCTCCGTCTTTGCACCTCTGGCTGCTGCACGTGTTTTAAAGGTGGCTCGTGTTTGAGTGACTTCATTTTGAGCCCAAATATTTTTAGCCCTATAAGAAATAAGCCCAAATATGAAGAAGTCCATTTTCTATTTTTGACATTTTTTTCATATTTATTTTATTAAACTCTCTTTTGTTTCATAATGCTTTTCTTTTTCTTTCGTGATCATTATTTAAAATTTAATTTCACTTTTTTTGGTCGAAAATTTAATTTCACTTTATTTTACTTTTATCTGTATGAAAGATATTATCAGTGCACGTTGGGTTGAGTAAAAGGAATTTAATATCCTTTAAATAAGATCTTAGGTTTGAGTTTTGTGAATTGTAAAAATAAATGTTGAGAGAGTTTTTCCCTTTTAATATCCGACACAACTTTGATTCTAAATTAGTCGAAATTCAACCAGACTCAATATGAGTATGGAATATCAGGGTTCATAGCAAAAGATCATTTTCTCGAAATAAATAAAAAGGCATTTCAAATAATTTTAACTTAATTTCCTATGCAATATCAAAAGGAACATTATGCTTTAAGAACTATTACTCCAAAATTACAATGGTTTGAAATAAAGTGTAGTTTACACCAAAAAAAATTTAAAGTACTGTAGAAAAAAGAGTTGTTGGGACTTGAAAACATATATCTTTCCATCACCTATGGGAAGGAGAAGATTTAAATTATGGGAAAAAAGTTACGTCTTTTTCACTGTATTAGATCAATAAAATGGGGTGACCCATGCCATTTTCTTATTCTTTTTTGAATAAAGAAGAATGGAAGAGTGCATCTTTTAGGTATTGTTTGTTTATCAAATCAAAATTAATAAGTTAGCTTTACTCATTTAACCATGCTTCTATTGGATTCAAGAGTAATAATTGAGCATGACCCATTTCTTCTAATTTTATAATAATAATAACAAGATGCAAAGTTAATTGAAACAAAACAACCATTAAATTTGGCAAGATTGATTCTAAAATAAAGAGATTTTAGTATCTGCATTTGTTTAAGAAAGACTTATTTGTTTGGAAAAAAAAACACTACTATAAGAACAGCTTTAATGGGTTAAAGATAGAGGAAAAGGTAAATAATTTGCAATGATAATGACTAAATACCTTTCTTGGAAACTTCATGATGTGAAATATCAACACCCAAGCCTTTCAAATGGTTCCACTAAAAAAACATTCCTGCCACACCTCCACAACATGGTTTATTAATGTTGTCTGTAAGATGATAGACAGAAACAAAAGCTAATTTGGAGAGCTTGGAACATCCCCCTGGTTGATTCTATAGGTTAAATAAATCATCCAAGGTTAAAAAAGCAATGGGTTTTGCTAATGATGGCTGATGAGTGGGAGTTTGACATATCAAAGGTTTTTGCTTTAGTTGACAATTCCATGCAACAGTAAGAGGAATTTGATGGTTAGCTAGAAATGCTGGCCAAGCTAGTCATATTATTGATGGCAGCTTTCAATTATTATGAGCATTTCCAAGTTTTCATTTTTCAAGTAGGTCTAAAGGTGTGGATTAATTTTCAATGGCTACAAACTTGTGAGGTTGACTTCTATTGGAAATGTATTTTTGATACTTAATTATTGTAAGAAACCATTATGTAAAATAGTTGAAACTTCTCTTTTTGGTCTTGTTTAAGAGGAAAAAAAAAGTAAGAGAATAAGAGTTGAGTGCAAAAATAGAACTTTAAACATATGTATTACTACACTGTATTTTAGAAGTTATTGATGTATATATAAGATTTTCAAAAAGTGAAACCATTTTCTAGAGCTTTTTATCAATATCTTCTTGAGATTTATTAAATTTTATTTTATTGTTATTATCATTTCAAGGCATATATATATACTCTTATCATTGAACTATGTAAATAAAATAAATACTACTTAAAATGAATGTCTATTTGTTTTTAAAGACATATATAACATTTTCACCAAATAAAAAAAAAGACATATATAACATACTTTATACTTACCCTTGAATTACATTAATGATGGAAAGCCGGCAATGGCAATCTTCCAATAAATGTGCTAATTATATCTTATCATTGTTATCATGCAAAACTTTTCTTTAAGCTTACCTTACTTACGCGTTCAAGGTTTTTTTTTTTTTTTTCTTATTTTTGGTACATCAGATTGTTAAGTTTTGAACTCTCGTCACTTAAATTAAGAGTTCAATATTTTACTAATTATATATATGTGTTTAAGTTGATAAAGAATAGTTTGTGATAATTACAAGATACAAGAAACATATCTCTATTTTGTTGAACCTTTTTGAATCTAATGGTCTATATTAATATATCCATCAAAATCATCGTCTTTCTACATGATTAAATGAAGGTCCATTGACTCCCTCCTCTTGGCTAGGTGGTCAAAATCGATTGGGAAAATTATGTAAAAGCATAGCTTGGAACTCCTCCCTCCACCATTTCCTTAAACCAAAAAGAAGATAAAAATCAAGGTATAATGTTAAAATCTGTTCTGTTTCTACAATCCATTAATTTCTATATAATTCTCTTCTTAAATAAAAGTAAAAAAGAGATGGAAAAAACAGGGGAAGAAAAACACAAAATTATAGAAAATTATAAACAGAGCATGTGCTGATGAGTGATGTGCAGTGCACTTTTGTCTTTTCCATATACTCCTTTTAACATGGTTAGAAGAAACTTCCTAACAATTTTCAAGTTATGTGCAATTTTAGCCATAGATCTATTCAAGGATTTTTTTTAAATAATTAAATCATACTATTATCCAGCAAAAGCATAAATGCTTTACAGTTTACAGATCACATAGAAGATTAAAAAAAAAAAAGTAACGAAGGAACTTTAGTTACAATACCGAAATGCTAATATATGAGTCAACAAACCCCTTCCCCAACAAACAAACCCAGTGAAATCTCATTACAATTCAAATAAATCTCTATACCCAAACATTTAAATGAGAATTCAACCCAAACTAGAAACTATACCATAAATAAACTACATACCTACCAAATAAACAAATAAATTACAAACAAACTCACATTGCGTGAGAGTTGAACCTAAGACCTCTTGGTCTAGGTAGGCTGGAACTAAGAGTCCAGTACTCTACCACCAGGCCAAATGCCTGATGACCAAAGTACATTCAATGAGGGGCTAGATTGCCCCAAAATAAATAGTTGGAGGGCTTAATTGTCTCAACGAAAGTTCAAGTGCTATTTTGTCCCTTTGGTGATAATTGAGGGTTATTTTGTCTATTAAGCCTTTTTAAAAATCAATAGTCAGGTCAAAATTAATTTCTTAAAATTCATCTTTTTTATTTTTGGCAAATTTTCCGAGTATTGGTAACCGCATTAGGTCTAACTAATTTTGAATTAAGTCGTGTCAAATTAGATAGGAGGAAACTCTCTCAACGTCTATTTTCTTCACCTATATGTAAGATTCAAACAAACATGAGATTTGAGTTAAAGGTATCAAGATTCTTTCACCAGACTTAACACATGTTGGTATTTTTTGAGGTATAACACATGTTGGTATTTTTTTTTTTTGAGATAAAACACATGTTGGTATTCATCTTTCCTCTTTGATCTTTCTGCATATATAATTAAATAAGAGATCATATTAGAAGAGTTCTATTAATGAACATCATGAAACTTAACTGCATAATAATTGTAATTGGATTAATCAAACAAGGAACCAGTCCTGGGCTAGACACATCATTGGCCCTAATTTCATAAGTCAGCATTGGCATTTTGTATAAAATTAAGACCCAGCCCATCCCAGCCCATTGCGTCAGAATCTGAACCACTAGATCTAAAAGATTTTTTTTAACGGTTTAAAACAGGGGAACCACTTCGGACATGTGCATCTCCTCCATACAGATTGTTCCTTATCTAAAGTGGTCCCAAAAGTGCAGCAAATGCCATTGTCACTCTCTCTTGCCATCATCAACCAACAAAACTGATTCATCCTCAAATGGCCAAAGCCTCTAAGAAATCGGATGATTGGAAGATTAAACAAATCAAACAAATGCTCATTGTCAAACATCATGCCAACTCTAAACAATAATCTACCATGTTCCTGTCAGAAAATGAACTATATTTGATTTGAGATTTTTTTTTTGTCATAAGATGATTGGTTACTACCACATACATACATGTATACTGCTAAGATTTTATCAAATACTACATAAAATTTCAAGGTCCAAATTTCATACTGCTAAGATTTTATCAAATATATAACAAACTTTTAAGGTCCAAAATTTATATATGTATTCGTGTAAATTAAGATAATATGTTTGTTTCTGACCTTAGTCACAAGGCCGAGGAAGGTATATAATCAGTTTGTTTCAACCATTAGTAAGGCTAAATTTTAAGATTTTCTATGTCTGGGTTTTCAACTATTGCAGTTTACAGATCAAACCTATGAAGCTTGGACTGCCAAAAAGAAAAAAAAAACCTATGGAGCTTGGATTCATGGGGTAATAGTAAGAGGCAGACACTTGGGAGTTGGATTTGGACCCATGAGGGAGAAAAAACTTGACCCACAAACAAAGTAGGTAGATGATAAGATGGTGCCACAGCCACAGCAACTTGGCTAGAAAGTCTTTTAGCAGTTAGCAGTTAAACAGCAATTCCAAAGTCAGAAACTGTATAAAAAATGGTATGTTTCTTGTTTCTTGTTATAAGATGGGAAAATTTAAAAAATAATTAGAAAGAGGCAGATGGGACGAGAATCTAAGCCCAATGAACATTGAAATAATAATTATTATTATAATATGCCTAATCAATGCCATTTAAAAATGATTATTATGTACTAATAATATATACCAGTATGAAATATGATTGATCTATATATCAGGTTTCCGTGGAGCTAGTTGAGGTTGAGGCAGAAAGAAAGAGAGAGAAAATACCTTATCTGGAAAATTTTAATGTATAGTCCAAAAAGCTTCTCTTGGTGGCACTAAAGAGACCAATGACTAATTTCCTCCACTCATAACATACCCCTATCTGCTTAGCAAAAGCCAACCACCCTTTTCTCTTTCAAACCTCATATAAAGACTTTTATTTTTCCAACCATAAATTAAGTCTTACTTGGTCATTCACTCTTTCCTCTGTCTCTTTTTCATTCTTTCTTTCCTTTTCTCCCTCTACAGGCAATTCCGGCAATACCCACTTTCTGGTTTCCTTAGTCAAGCCATTTTCAGGCAGTTCCCTGCAGGTTAGTTGTCTTTGCATCTCAGTGTCATGTCTCTATTCTCTCTTTACATTTGTTGTTTCCCATTGGGTGTTTGGGCTACCATTGCTTAAAATCTTGTGCAGGTGTGCTTTAGATTAGGCAAATAGTAAGTAGCAAATGGTTTTCTGACAAAAAATGATCATCTACTTACCAGAGTTTGACAGATGGTTCCATCCATAAAGACATTTACTTGATTCATAAGCTAAAGACAGTGTATTAATGTGATATGTTAAACATTAATGTAGTTCATTAAGACTTTATTCTTGTTGAAGGAGCCAGGAAATGAGCTATGTTTTAAAAGCTACTATTTTGTGGTCCATGATTTAATCTAAAAAAATGGTTAAATGGGTGGATATGGTAAAAGAGTTTAGCAGGCAATTAATAGTCTATGTAATATAGAGATATCTCCAAGAATAGATAAGATCAAAGTTATTTACAATGTTTAATTTATCCTATGTGAGATATATACAAGGAAGCTGAAAACTTCATCTTTTGCTAAAATCAGTTAAAACTCCTATGGAACATAGTGGTTTTTCCATGTACTTTTGAAGATTTTGATTCATCCCTTTATTTTGTACAAGCATGAAAATATACCCTTTTTGGTGGAAAGTTAGATTTATTGTTGCATAATCTGCATTCCAACTTTGAGTCTATTCCATTGCTATTAGTATTAGTAAACTTTAGGCCATGACCTTCAATTTGAGCCTTTTTTTGATAGATTTCTCAAATTCCAATCACAAAACAACTTTATGATAAAGTATTTCAATTTTGATTGGTCAGCTGGGAGAAGGGGGAAATGGCACAGATTTTGGCACCCTCAACTCAATGGCAGATGAGACTGCCAACGACCACTTTTGGAAGTCCCATTCAAACAAAAATGTGGAGTAATCTGATAATGAAACAGAACAAGCAAGGAGCAACCAAAAGCTCTGGCAAATTTAGAGTGGTTGCCTTGGCTGAAAACAGCACTGTCAACAGGCTAGAGAAGTTACTAAACTTGGACATCACTCCATACACTGACAAGATCATTGCTGAATATATTTGGTACTTCATTTTGAAACCAATTTTAGATTGAGAATGCCACTTCCTTTTGTGTGATCATACATATTCATACCTGAATCACTGCTCTTTTTCCTATTGAAACAGGATAGGAGGCAGTGGAATTGATGTTCGTAGCAAATCGAGGGTAAGATTTCATAATACTGAAATACGATTTTGTAATCTTCAAAAGTAATGATGTTTATCTTTTCATATGATTCATTTGAGCTCCTATGATTGTAGACAATATCAAAGCCAGTTGAACATCCCTCTGAACTTCCCAAGTGGAACTATGATGGATCTAGTACCGGACAAGCACCCGGTGAAGACAGTGAAGTTATATTATAGTAAGATCTTTTGAAGACTATTAAAACTTTTCCTCAATGCTTATTATCCTCAAAACACCATCTGACTATAAATTTTTAATCAGCCCTCAAGCAATTTTCAAGGACCCTTTCCGAGGAGGTAACAATATCTTGGTGAGTATTGCCATAGACATTGTTAACATCAACATTCTAATCTTTGTTTCAAATTGAGAGTTTTATATAATTAGATATATAGTGTGTTAAATTTTATCCTATGTGTTTCTCAAAGGTTATTTGCGATGCATACACACCGGCTGGTGAGCCCATTCCCACGAACAAGCGTGCCAGAGCTGCTGAAATTTTCAGTAACCCTAAGGTGATAGCTGAAGTACCATGGTAAGAATTACTCTATTTTCAACTATATCTGTCTTGGCAGGCATTATCAAATTATGGCCCATCATTAATTTTCATTAAGTACTTAATCTGTCATTTTCCAAGTTCAAAAAGTCAAGTTTCTTAGTGTCAGACAAGATTAATCTAGTACTTGAGTTTTCCAAGCTCATATGTTATTGTATCTTTCTATATAGGTTCGGAATTGAGCAAGAGTACACCTTACTTCAACAAAACGTAAAATGGCCTCTGGGTTGGCCTGTTGGAGCCTACCCTGGTCCTCAGGTAAAATTTGAATCAAATTTTTAACGAGTGTAAAGTAATTCTAGAGGTCTACAGATTCATAATGAAGTACTAAATGGGCAATGGTTTCTTTTTATGCCGAATTCAGGGTCCTTACTACTGTGGAGCTGGGGCTGACAAGTCATTTGGACGTGACATCTCCGATGCTCATTACAAGGCTTGCTTATATGCCGGTATTAACATTAGTGGCACCAACGGGGAGGTTATGCCTGGCCAGGTGATTTGTTGCCACTTGAGACCGAACCATTTCATCTTGCTAATGAAATGAAATAATGTTGCAATGCTTGTTTGTTCATGAGAATCACTATTTGACTATGTAAATTACTATATGCAGTGGGAGTATCAAGTCGGTCCAAGCGTCGGCATTGAAGCTGGAGATCACATCTGGGTTTCAAGATACATTCTTGAGGTATTTCTTCTCCATATGATCCTAAGAACCAAATTCAGTACATGATAAATTCTTAAGATACTATGCCTAAGTTGATGCTTCTTAACCTTGGGGGCATATCAGAAATTGTTGGTTTTAGTGCTTACCCTGTGTTTTCCTTACAGAGAATCACAGAGCAAGCCGGTGTTGTTCTCACTCTTGACCCTAAACCAATTGAGGTAGTGTTATAACATTCTGCGCATTGAATTCTTCCTATAATTAGTTCATCCAAGAGGTTGCTAAATTCTCATTCCTATTGCTAGGGTGACTGGAATGGTGCTGGATGCCACACCAATTACAGGTATTTCTGACATTTTTTAGTTATAATAGCAACTTTGCAAATTAATAGTAGCACTTTCATAACAATAACATTAAGAATTTTCTAATACAGTACAAAGAGCATGAGGGAAGAAGGTGGTTTTGAAGTTATAAAGAAAGCAATCTTGAATCTGTCACTTCGCCACAAGGATCATATTAGTGCCTATGGTGAAGGAAATGAGAGAAGATTGACCGGAAAGCATGAAACAGCCAGCATCGACACATTTTCTTGGGTATGTTCATATAATTTCAGTAACTAGTCTAATGATTGAACAAAAAAAGTAACTAGTCTAATGCAAGGCTTGGAAAAATAGGACTTGCCCATTTTTTGATGTTCATTGAACTTGTTACATGTCGATTTTTGCAGGGAGTGGCTAACCGTGGTTGCTCAATTAGAGTTGGGCGTGACACTGAGAAGAATGGAAAAGGTAACGCCTTCAATAACATTACAGAAATGCGCCATTCTTGCCTTGTTTTTCCCTTTAGTAATATTTTTATGTTTGATAATTAAACTTTGTTCTTAATTGATCATTCTTCTTGTTTATTTGGTCAGGTTACTTGGAAGACCGGCGCCCGGCTTCAAACATGGACCCCTATGTTGTTACATCATTGCTGGCAGAAACTACACTCTTGTATGAGCCAACCCTTGAAGCTGAAGCACTTGCTGCTCAGAAGATTGCTATAAATGTGTAAGGCTGCAATTTGCAAGGAAGAAAATTCCAACTTGAGAAGCAAACAATTTGGTTTAGTTAGCTCATTCAACAAGCAGGGATGGTTTTTGCCCTTTTCTTATTTAGGCTTCCAGGGGAACATCCCTGTAAATAATGGTCCTAAAATGAGTGTTTGCTTTATGATCTAAGCTTGTCAATTAATGGTTCCCTGTAAATCAGAATATGTTCGTACCTATGAACTATCTTCATTGTTGGGTATTTTAGATGTTTACGGACGATTCTTGATTGCCTTTTCTTACGAAAATGATCATATATACAGCAAATCAAAAGAAAGAAAACCTGAAACTTTTTCGAAGCAAGGTACAAGTTAAGTTTATATAAGAGAGTTGACAACATTAATGAAGAATACTAATTAAGTTTTGACTAAAGGACGTTTTGCCCTCTCAGGCTAATGGGGCAATGCCACGTCAGCATCTTGACGGGTGCCGTTAGCATGAGGGGGTAGAACGTCCCAAAATTAAAGTTCAAGAGGTAAATGTTCAAAATTGAAGTTCAGAGGGCAAAACGTCCAAACGCTACAAGTTCAATAGGGAAAAAGGGTATTAAGTCATTAAGTTATATATACTAATGTCTGTGTGCTTGTGAGAATATTAACACCTAGGATTTGTGCTTTGTTTCTTGGGCAGGGAAAGTTTATTCCATATCTAAAGTTATGCACTTCAATTAACTATATTTTGATTGATTCCTTTTCCCTCTTGGAGGCAACCTCAAACAAAATTTAGGAATAGTCATTTCTTTGAATTGAAGAAGCTTCATTTTAATAAGAAAAAAGTACTGAATATACAGGAAACAATGAGTCATTGCATATATATATGTCTGCCATGCCATCATCTATTGCTGAACAATTGCTCAGCTTTTCTTCTTTCTTGATCTGTCACCCAAAGAAAATTAGCTTTAAGCCATGGCTTCTGGAGGGTCAAAATCTGCTGCATTAATGCTCTTGTTTCTCAATCTGGGGCTCTATATTATTGTAACAATAATAGCAGGGTGGGCAGTAAATCATGCAATTGAAAGAACTCATGAAACAGGTAACTTATAATTAATTGCCTTTTCAACATGATCATAAATATATATAGTAATTTGTATTTTCCTTACAATATACATGCATTGCAATACTTTTGCAGCTTCTGTTTTATCAATCCCGGCACGTATATTTCCCATATACTTTCCAATGGGGAACATGGCCACCGGATTCTTCATCATTTTCTCCCTCATTGCCGGTGTTGTGGGCGTCGCCACCTCGGTTACTGGACTCACCAATGTTCTTCAATGGGATGCACCAAATTTAAGTGCAGCAGCTGGTTCTTCCTTCCTTACTTGGACTCTCACTCTTCTAGCCATGGGGTTAGTTAACTAATTAATTATATTATGTAGTTATAAACCTCCATTAATCCTCTTTTCTTCTTTCTGTTTTTCACCATTTTCATAATTAACTTTGGCTTTGATCGATGCCATATGTTTTTGCAGATTGGCATGTAAGGAGATCAACATTGGGTGGACCGATGCCAACTTGGTAATTATAAATCTTTCTTTTGATTAAACCAATAATAGTTAGTTACAAGATTGTTTTGAACAAATCAAAGTCAAATTTCATAACATTAATCTGATTATTATTATTGTTGGATCGATGTTTTGATATGCAGCGAACTTTGGAAGTGATGACTATAATTCTGAGCGCTACGCAGTTATTTTGCACGGGTGCTATCCATGCTGGGGTTGAAGATTTAGCTCCTAAGAGACCAGCTGTTGCTGGAACAGTTTGATGATCAGTTACAATTTTCAAGCTGCTGAATTCCCATTGTTGAGTGTGTTTCAAATCAATTGTGATGTTAATTCATTATTCCTTTCATTTCCTTAAAATCTTGTGATTATGTGAGTTATTGGATTCCATGTTTGTGTGTGTATATAGTATATGCCTTTCTTGCAAAAAAATTAAGCAAATTTCATAACATTCTTTGAGGTTTGAATTGAATAAGTACCAATTTCACGACACTTTGGGTACCCATGTTTATGAAATTTGAAACTGTTTTACGACATTTGTTACCGAGTTTGTGAGGTTATTTCCTTTTCGAGCAAATAGGTACAAATCCACAAATCTGCAACTACGTACAATTGTTATCTTCAATTGAGTAAAGAGTGTTATATATCGGCATCAAGATATTATTATAATTATTAAGAAGTTATTAATTAATATATTTATTTTAATAGGTTTTGATGAAGTAAAATACATATTTATCCTTTAAAAAAATACTAAAATTAACAAGGGTATTTTAGATATTTCAGATCATGGTTTTTGAAGTTTAGAGTTATATACAATATAAAATAAAGATAAAGATATGCCTTTCTTGCCAAAAAAAAAAAAAAACAAATTTCATAACTTTCTTTGAGGTTTGAATCGAATAAGTACCAATTTCACGACACTTTGGGTACGCATGTTATGTTATGAAATTTGACAATTGTTATCAATTTTACGACATTTGTTACCGTGTTTGTGAGGTTATTTTATTTCCTCGGATTAAATTAAATTATATAAAGTGATTCGATTTAGAATGCAACTTTCTTGTAATTTGATTGATTGAGGGTCCAATTTTGTAAAATTAACTCAATTAAGGTATGATACCTACGAACGTGTTCAATACAATTATATACAATTGTCATCAATTATTTTATATACAATTATATACGTGGTGACATTAAAGTATTTTTGGTAGACTCACACACCATAATCAGATACACGACCTGCACAACGCGAGTTGGACGCGAATCGGATCTGAATTAATCAAAGTAAAGTCCTGGATATACCGGATTAGGAAAAAAAAAACATTTTTGGATTTTTTTTGTGTGGACTGGGGCCGAAGGCCCAAAAGCATTTTTGGATTTTAAAACCCATGTTCGAAAATCAAAATATAGTGGGCTGGCAGCAAGGAAGCTTTCTAGTTGGATAATGGGCCAATCGCAAGATCCAAAATCCAAATACATTACTCTAATTCCCGCCCTCAATCTCAACATCCTTTAACTAAAACTGAATAGAAGCTTCCGTTTCTTCTCTACCCTCTCAAAAACCCCCCAAATCCAAATGAATTATTCAATTCCAACGGTTCAATCTTATTTCCATTTCTTAAATCCTGATTTCAAAGCTCTAATTCACCCAAATCCTACCCAGAAATTTTTTCTCCCTCCAAATTACTCAAACCCTAAACCCCTCCTCTTTTCACATTCCAATAAATTCCCCAATATTAATGTAGCTGCAAAGAAGAGGAATCTCCGAATCACAGCTTCAATTGAAAGTAACAATGGTGAAACGGCGAACTGGGTAAGCTGGTTGCCGACTGGAGGTTTAGCCGCTGATAAAATTTTGAGATCGATTTCCTCTGCGACTTCAAGTCCCATTGGCCAGTTCATATCTTCACCCACAACCTTTTTGCATTCAGTGGACCCTAGAATTAAATTGGTAAAGTTTTGAAATTGCAATCTCATTTTCTTTTTCTTTTTGTTTCTCTTACATATTAAATTTATGATAGCATTGTGAATCCTCAACATGTTTGCTTGCTCTGAGCTTGAATTGTACATGTAATTTGGGAAATACTGAGAGAGGACTTGTATATTTTGTAACGAGATAATTTCCTTCCAGTAGCTCAGATGCTATTCTTGATTATGCAGGTATGGCTATTGGCATTGGTTGTCTTACCAGCACGCGCCCACATAGTAGTTCGTTTCGGATTGGTAGCGTGCACTGCTCTTTTGTCAGTATTATTCCTCCCAAAAGACGTGTGGAGGGTAAGGTTTCAAATTTGTTAACTGCCAGAGCTAAGTGTATCCTGATAAAGTATTCAGTTTCTTGGTGCCACTTTCCTGTACATTTTTTTTTTGAGTTTTTACCATAATGAATTTGATCAAATTAAGTTTTAAAAAATTGAGGGGAAAAGAAGTGAATGTCTTGTTCAAATGAATCTATTTTTATTAATTTTTATTAATGGAGATCTAAAAAGTATATTCTTCGCGCCAAATGAATTGTGTTTTTCAGGGGAAGTTGTGTTACTTACTTTGGAATAGCTGGTATTGTTTAAAAGAGACCTTTCCAAAGGTTTTCTGATCTGAGGTCTATACACTAGTTTCAACTTTCAACGTATGCCTAGTGTTTACAGAAATCTTTAGGACTATAAAGCCTCTTAGTTGCCATATCTGTTGCATGCCTTTTTGCATGCATTAAAACATGTTCATTCCCATGTTGTGTTTGAAGTGTGACTTAAATGGATCTTTGGGAATCATTCTTCCCATCTAGATTTATATAGTAAAATTTATTACTTTTTAAATTGTATGCATTAAATTACAGTTCTGGCACTTGCAAACTGATTTCAGCAATTCTTGTAGGACCAATTGGGAAGAGTGTCACTACTTTGTGGAATTCTCTTCATACTGTCAGGGCTTGGTACCGATGGTGCACCACAACTTCTTCAGCCGAGAACCCCATCATTTTCAATTTCAGGGTTGCCTGACCTTCCTACATCTTTAAGTGGCTATTCATATTTAATTATGAAGTTAGGACCATTACAGTTGACAAGGAAGGGCTTGTCTGTTGCTAGCACAGCATCATGTTTAACCTTTATTGTAAGTTGGTTATTCTTAATCTTGCATGGTTCCAGTTTCTTTTATTGAATGGAATTCATGAAAAGAATCCCTAATATTTTTCATTACACAAAAATTAGGAATGAGTTCTTGTATCATGTAAGTGACAGAGAATATATTACTTTCCCAAACCTTATATATTACATAGATATACACAGGTATATAACTACACAAATATGTATGTATTCTGCATAATAGCTTTCTAAAATGTTATTTGAGAAACAAATAAGCTCTATATTATTCTAAGATAGGTCTCTATTTTATGAAAGATCTTTCAAAGTGCAAGCCTCTGCCTGGCAACCACAACCCCAGAACAACTTGCTTTTGCTTTGCGGTGGTTTATGCTCCCTTTGAGGCGTATAGGTGTCCCAGTGGCTGAAATTGTTCTTACACTCATGCTTTCTTTGAGGTTTATCAATCTAGTTTTTGATGAGGTAAGGGATTAATGGTTGATTATTTCTGCATTCTTAATAGGAAAGTTTATTTATTTTTTTACTTTTGCATGTTTGTTTTTGTTTTGATGGAGGATTAATCATGTCAAACTTCATATCTTAACAGGTTCGTAATGTTGCATTAGGGATTGTATCTCGTCGGATAAATTGGCAACAGTTGACAACGATGGAGACAATTGATGGTAGGAATATACAGAGGAGTTCCTCGGCCTCCAGAGTCCCCCCCTTCTATAAATTTTTTTATCGAATTTGTCTGATTCCCAAATAAAATGTGACACAGTTTATTCTGGCTTATCAGTTTTTGTAAATCTTCCTATACGGTGCTTATTGTGTCCTTGTTTCCCTATTTCAGTTTTTGCTTCCTACATTAGGCGGATCTTCAAAAACATTTTTAGCCATGCTCAGCAAGTCTCTCAGGTTTGTATCCAGATTGAGCTCTTTTTCATGATATTTCTCTATCCATTAACATGATTATTTCAAATTATGAATTTCGATAAAGTGCATCAATCTTATGATATAAACTGTATATCTGGCCATTTTTTGAAAATTTCCTTGTGCCTTTTTGTATTTATGATCGCTACATTTCAGCATTAAATCTGCTGATGACAGAATCTCAGCTCGTGCTTAATCATCCTGAACTGTATCCTGCTTGAATTGACAGTTCTCATGCATGTTGATGTCCGTTTTACTTGGTCTCAACATGTTCTAGTAATTTGCCAAATAATAGAAAAACATATTCTAGTCAACCTACATATATTCTGGTCTGTATCAAAAGTTGCCATGACTTACATCCGAAGGTATCTTTAATGTTCCTGCTTGTAATATCTGATCAAGTTTATTGCTTTTGCAGGCAATGATCGTTAGGGGATTCAGGGGTGACAGTAATGCTCATAAACTTTACTTCTTATCAAACTCATCATCTGGGATGGCAAATTTTATTTCCTTATTATGCTTGGTTGGTGTTACAAGTGCTGCCCTGTTGTCCGACTACTTCCTTGTCTAATTACTGTACAAAAATCTTCATCTCCTCACCCTGACCTTGATAGTCATCTCATCTCCCTTGAAATCACTGTTCACTTTCTATAAAATAGTAGTAACTTTTTTCTTGTTATGTTTCTTCCTTGATTGGTACCTCAGAATTATGTAAATACGGCATTAAAAGTAGAAAGATAATGGAGAAAATTTTTTTTGAGGGAAAGATAATGGAGAAATTAATTGCATTCACTGTTAGATTGATGACATAACAAAATCTTACACCGAAAGGATGAGAACACAAGTTTGATTCCCTGGAAGCGCATTTGTTGAGAAGGCTTTAACATTACATACTCCCGGCCTGAAATGGATTAGTTTTAGACCGTGGATATCATTGGTAAAACCAAAAAAAAAAAAAAAAAGCTGCTACAAGCCTACAACTAGACTGATACATGATTTTTTAAGTTCAAACATCATAACTTCATATACACACACACCAAGACATTACAACTTCCTAACTGGCTAAAAGTCAGAATTGAATTACTGAAACATTTGAGAGCTAGCAAATTGAGATTGCGATATATGTTTCACTGAAAAATGTTCACAGAGCAGCCAGGATGATTCATTTTGATGATCTTCCCTTGGGTCTTCATTCCTTGAAAATTTCCCCAGAGGGAATTCAGATGATATTTTGAAGCGATGCTTTTGGTGTTTCTTGCCTAGAAGCGTTTGTCTTTCCCTTGTAACCGAAAAAGAAACTTACTGATCACAGATGGAGAGTTCATTGTGTTTCAAGCCCCACGTTGCAATTGAAAGACAGATCTAACCTGTATTCACAAATAAAACTATATCAGCACAATAACTCAATATTTTGAAAATAATGAATGACAAGAAAACCCACTGATAAACAAATTGCAACACTTGAATGCACGAAATTAATTGATTGAAATTATGAGCAAGTGTGCAACCGACGGTGACCTAAATAAAGAACTTTGAGGTAGTCCCGAGAATGAACACACTCAATCAAACCCAGAAAGGTTGGAATCCAGCTGAAAATGCGAGAAACCACATCTAACTCTTCATCGGCCCATATATAGGTCTTACTTTTCATTGATAAAAACATTAGTAACTGCAGCCATTCTAAGATTCCTATGAAAGCAGAGGAACAATAATATGCATAATCACAAAAGAATTGCAAGTTCAACCTCCCTAGCTGCTAATGGTACAAAGGCAAGCTTGTTGTCAACATAAGGACCAGTTAAACCTTGGCGGAGGTATATAAATCATGAATTAGCCTCGAGATACAATTCTCACAACTTAACATGGAACCAATACTTTCAATAATTTTAGAACGAGATGATGTCTTAAAACTTCAAGAGAAATGTTCATCACATAAAAAAAACCAGCCAGACAACACAGACCTTTATGTCAAGTACAACCACCAATAAAGACCAAACAAAAGCATAGACCCTAGTTTTGTATTGTTGCATCAACAAAGCAACTTTGATCAAGACATTAATCAACTTTACTGAAAAAAATATGTTGGATCCTAATTTCTAGATCAGTATTTGCTCATCCGACAAATTCAACTCAAGTAAACCAGATGACAAAACTAAACCAAATCAGAAATTTCAAATTTACCTTTCCTCTTTGCTTGCTTCTAACACCAGTTGTCAATGGTGATTGATTACAAAGGGTGAAACAAGGCTCTCCACATAGATTGCTGCTTGAAAAATATAAAAAATATGATCCTCATCAATCACAGGAATCCTAAATGTATTCTCTTTCGGGTTGTACAGAATTAACTTCACCCCAATATGCAATAGGATTTCATCACTTCCTGATACATACAAGGGTCTTCTACTTGAAAACAATTCAAACCCAGGACCTGACAAGTAAGGAATAGTAATCAACTTAGTCCAAGACTCTCTCTTTCCATACTCCCTCATTACCCAAACATCAATATACAACCCCACATAGTTGCAAAGCACACAGAGACAACCATCCAAGACCTCCAACGACTTATCACTGACTCCATCTCCATAACATGGTTGCAGCACTTCCTTGAAAGTCTCCTGAGCCAAATCAAGTGAAACAACAATCCATGAAAAACCTGTTTCTTGCCTACGAAAAGCACTCCAATTCAAACTCCCATCCACATATTTCCCAGTATTATCGTCAGGAGTCCCAAAAGCAAGATCCTGAATCCTCCTCCAACTATTAGTCCTCAATGAGTAAACCCTAACAATACTCTTAGAAGCATATTCAAAACCCTTAATTTGATGAGTAAAAACTCTAACAACCTTATAATCATCTACAGAAGCATCATAACCAAACCCATAAACAGTACGGAAAGCCCCCCGTCTCTTAAACCCTAAATCTGGCAACCTCTTATCAATCCCCAAAGTTGGGTTTAACAGAAAGAGGGTATCTCGTGAATGAATGCAAATTAAGCCGTTACAACAACCCACAATCCGATCAAAGCCCTGAAATTCCTTCGTTGGGCATGCGACTTCTATGGAATCAATAGATGGGTCTTTATATACAGCATTAAGTGAGCACGATCTGAAGCTATTTGAATTTCGAGGGTCACAAGCATAGAGCAAGACGCGTTTTTTAGCGAATTTAGGGTCGTTTTGGGTTTTCTCGAGGTGTTTTTTGATGAAGAAAGGGTCAGCTATGAAGGATTTACAGGATTTAGAAAGGCACCTGAAACGGAGAAGGGATCCGACAGGCAAATTCGAGAAGATTTCAACGATGATTTCTTGGGGAAAGTTTGGTTTAACGAACAGCGGAGATGGTTCAGCCTTTTTCGATCGTTTAGACGATTGAGGTGATGGAGCGTGGTTTTCGTGCGGCGGTGACTCTAGGCGGTTCCGCTTCTGCATTTCTTGATGGGAAGAATTCGGTTGGAGTTGGGCACTCAGTCGGCGGACTCGTGGATTTGGTGGAGTTGAGGTTAATTCTTCGTTTTGGTTTTTTCATTTCTGTAAAATCCTAATTTGAGCTTCTAGTCCATGAATAACATGACACTCATGACCAAAGTTGTAATTTGCTTAAAGAATGAAAGTGAAAAAAAGATACAGAGTTAAAGCAGGGGAAGCAGAGTAAAAACTACTGCAGAGCAAACAGAATGGTGTTCTTATTACACTAGGCAGAATTCTTGTAATGTGCATATGATTGAAGCTTCACCCCATAACTTCTATTACTTTACAAAATCTAAGACAAGGAGATTCACAGTGTGACTATTGAATTAGCTTTGAAATTACAACAAAACTCAAGAACCAGGCAAATTATCATGTCGCAGTTTTTTGCCATTGTAAAGGGCTACCCTAATCGTTTCTCTGACTAATGAGACCACAAACATCCTTTGCAAAAAAACAAATTGGTTTAAGAAATCTCTAATAACTATCATAATACCCAGTATCATCTTTGGACAGGTTTTTATTACTCAAACCATCTATCCAGTGTGGTGATTTCTGCTTATTGATCTTATAACCAATATCCATACCAAATCAACATAATCGCACAAAAGTAAAGTATACTCAATAGTTTCTTCAAAAGTCAAACAAAAAGGAAAAAAAGAAGATTTATTGAGTCAAATGCAGCAATTAATTCTGGCTTGGTTTCCTCTTTCCACCTTCTTTTGGAATTGATGGTTCCTCTGGAAAAGCTACACTCCTTACATATGTACAAAATGTCGACCATTAATTCGTATCTACTAGCAAATTCTTATGTCGACCATAGAACCGTGCTCATGGATTAATTGATTTTCCATCTTCTTCCGGGAAAACTAGAGTACCATCCAGGACTCATCACAATACAAACGATCCAAACAATCCAAAGATGCATACAAGGATCGAAACAATCCAAATGACATAGAACCTACCCATATATGCAGCGCTTATCTCGCCATCTAAACGACGACACATACATGCAGCGCCTATCTTGTCCACATCACAATCCAACAGCTCCTGATCCAGACTGCCATCACAATCCTCCGGATGATCCAAATTGCCTATCTCGTCCGCATCACAATCCAACAGCTCCTCATGAGCATTGCCTATCTCGTCCGCATCACAATCCAAATGATCCATACTGCCTATCTCGTGTGCATCATGATCCAAATTGCCTATCTTGTCAGCATCACAATCCAACTGCTCCTGCGCATCACAATCCAAATGATCCATACTACCTATCTTGTGTGCATCATGATCTAAGGCATCACCATAGGCATCACCATACGCACCATCACAATCCAACAGATCCTCCTGATGGGCATTGCCTATCTCGTCAGCATCACAATCCAAATGATCCAAACGATCCATACTGCCTATCTCGTCGGCATCCCAATCCTGATAATCCAAACGATTATATGCAGTGTCTATCTCGTCCGCATCACAATCCAAATCCAACAGCTCATGATGATCCAAATGATCCAAACGGTACAACAGCTTCTGATGATCCAAACGATATGCAGTGCCTATCTCGTCCGCCATCTCATCCGCATCACAATCCATCTCATCCGTATCACTATCCACGATTGGGTTACCACCAAATTGTGGCAACTCAGCTTCATTTCCAACTTGTTCCGGGAAAACTAGACTCTCCACATATGTGCAAACTTTGAACCTATATTTATATAATGCCAAAAGTTTCTCCAATTCTTCTTTAAGGTTGAAGATTATGATCTCCCCTCCGGACGTTCCCTCCATTAAAACTTCGTTCCTCCCTGTTCCCGTGAAACATATTGGCCTCAACAACAACGGTCTAAAGAAAGATGAATTAACGACAAATAATTTAGTCCAAGATTCTGCAATTCCATACTCTTTCATTGCCCATACTTCAATACTAGTTGAGCTTCCTTGAGGATGGAGAGACATACATAAACATCCTCCTAAAACCCCCACATCAAACTCTATTTCTGGGGTTACTGCCCACTCTGGTAACTCGACCTCCTTAAATTCTTCAGTTTTCAGATCAAAATAAACAATCACGTCGTAGGTCACATAGAATTCTCCATCGTGTTCTCCATATTCTGCTTCTTCTTGGGTAGGAAACCGATAGACACACCAATGTGGATTACCATTAACCATAGCAGCTGAGCCAACATTGTTTACGCCATAGGGAAACTCATCAAATCTCTTTTTCCACTTATTTAGGTTGTAGTCATAAACACAGTCATAAATAATGTGTGGAGACGAAGGTCCACTACAAGAATGAGAAACTATTATTCCTTTGTAGTTTCTGGATGTAGAATCATACCCTAGTCCTGAAATAACCATACCTCCACCGCCACTTAGATGAACAGAAGAAATCTTCTTGTGCTGACCAGTTGATGGATTCAATAAAAAGAAATCAACACGATTAACCGATACAAGTAACAAACCATTACAAGAACCCAAGATATAAGCTTCGTTGGAGTAGTGATCTAGGCCAAAGTCTATGGCTACAACTTCACGATTGGATCCATCGGTGTCCATGGAGTCGAGTGACAAAGATGGACGAGGCCCCTGCCCATAGGGACGATGCTTCCTCTTGCTGATACTAATCTGCACAAGCCGCAACAGGTTAACTCGATCGCCTTGGGATATTAAAGCGTTTGATCGATTGAGATGAGACTGGGCAAAGTTAGGGTCGGATATTAGAGAATTCCATGGCTTGGACACGAGCTTGAATCTCTTTAGAGACTTAACAGGTAGGCATAGGAGGATATCATCAACAATCTCATCGGGTAGACGAAGTTGAGACGAGTTTGTGTTTTTCATGGCTGGATTGGGCGGTGCTACGGCTAAAGCTTTTTCTCGTGGGATTGTATAAGGTCGGAGTTGGGAAAGAGGCGTTAGGGTTTTAATTTGTTTAAGCCTTTATATATCCTGCTAAAAAAAGTCGGTTTATATATATATAGTATCTCAAAAATCAACCCTTCAACTATTAAAAATACCAATTTGACCATAATCTAATTTTATTTTATATTAATTTTATCTTTATGTACATGCTTTGATTTTTTTTCTTAAACCAATATTATAACCTTGAAACTGACACTGTGTGATGTGACAAGTTCATCAGAACCCCCAAATCAAATTACATACCTTTGTGTTTTCCGATCTCAGCCAACCAGTCCTTGTAAATTTTTCATCTCCTTCGACTATGTCTTATTGAATTCTGTTGATGATCTACTTGAGAGTCACACCCATGCTGGAATTCCATTAACATTAACCATGACACTTCCTTATCCATGTGAGAGATTGAGAGTTAATTACCAAATAAATAATGCTTCCTTGTCCATTAGTTTTTTTTTGAAAGGTAGATATTATTAGAAATGAGGGGTATATGGGGGTGCCTCGTTAAAACTTTCAAGAGGAAAAATCCAGTGGGAAAAATCCTCAGGAAGGAAAAAGAGTACACCCACCCCTCAAAAAGAAGAAACACAGAACAATCAGAACAAAGATACAAAAATACACATAGCCACAAGAAACAGCCAAACAAAAACAGACAAAGCAGCCACCAACCCAACCACAACAGGAACTACCAGCGCAGAGAGAAATGATCAATGACAGGAGGCAAACAGCGCCGAACTCATCATAAAACCAAAGCAACGACAGAGAGAACAATTGAGAGTAGGAAGCAGCAATCTCGAAGAGAAGAAAACTTAACTGTATGTGTTAACACAAGGTGTCGATCTATTAACACCCTCTTTTGCAAGAATATCAGCTTCCGAGTTTCCTTCTTTGAAAATATGGGAAATTCTGAAGTCTAACAAGCCTTTCTTGAGATTATTAATTTGAAGCACCCATCTTCTCAATTTCCATGGAACAAAATCTGAATTTTCCACCCACGGGACTGCATTTTTAGAATCACTTTCGATGATAAGACCATGTGATACAGCCCACTGGGAAGTGCAAAACAACAAAATAGCTTCTCTTATATATAGCACAAATCTCTACCTCATTTGACTCCATGACCCCAACAGACTTTGAGAAATCCATCCAAATTTTTCCAAGCTCATCGCGCAAAACACCCCCTATCCCGGTAGGCCCGGGCTTACCTTTTGCAGCCCCATCAACATTAAACTTCATGTATCCTGACTGAGGAGCACACCAATTTACATTCCTATGCTTGGCCGACCCTTTACAGCCCACAGTAATCTCCTAAGGAAACCGATACACTTCAAGAAAAGAGCAGTCAATATCAGGCCAGATTGCCCTAGTCCACCACATCAACCTAACACGAATGATCTCAAATAATTGCTCAAAATCAAAATGCTTCCTATCAAAAACAACTTCATTTCTGTGGAGCCACAATGACCAAGAAATCACAAAAAACATCATTCTCCAGATCTTACTTTTCCCAGCATTATCAAGAGCGAACTGCCAAGACATGAAGAAATTAATTGGATCCTTGGGAATGACCCAATCGATACCCCATAGCTTAAAGCACACAGCCCAAATGTTCCAAGAACAATGACACCAAAACATCAAATGCTCAATCGTCTCCATTTCCTTGCCACAAAAAGCACAAAGAGCTGCATCAGAAGAGATAAGTCCTCTTTTAAAAAGTTCAAATTTAACTGCGATCCTTCTCTTTAGAATTTGCCATACAAAAATTTCGACTTTAGGTGGAGCAATACCAGTCCACACGAACTACCAGACCTCATCAACCTCAAATCGGGAGAAGAGATAGGCTTTACAAAAAGAATTAGCAGAAAAGATTCCACTAGTACTGTGCTTCCATATTAGAATATCTTTGGACTTTTTGTTAGAAGAAAATTGTCAATCCAATCCTTAAAAGCAGTCCATTGATCCAATTCCTTGTCCATTAGTCAATGCAATCCTTGTCCATTAGTTAATTGTTTTTATAATTATAAACAGCAAGGCAAAGCGAAGAAACTTACAACCGTAGTCACCATAAATTTCATGAGGACTTGATCATGGTGCTCTAAAACGTGAAGAGACCGTATATAATGGCTTTGTAGTTTATGGATTTGGACTGATAGCCGAGTCCTGAAAGACTGAAACAACCATAAACATAGTTTCTTTTGAGATAAGAATCATTTCCAATTTTTAAAGAGATTGGGATTACAAACCCATAGGAAGATCCGTACACCGCTACATGATTAGCTACAATAGCGAAATGCTAATCTATGAGCCAACAAACCCCTTCCCCAACAAAGAAACCCAGTGAAATCTCATTCAATTCAAATAAATCTCTATACCCAAACTGAAAACTACATACCTACCAAATAAACAAACAAATTACAAACAAACTCACATTCCGTGAGAGTCGAACCTAGGCTGGAACTAAGAGTCCAGTACTCTACCACCAGGCCAAATACCTGATGGCAACCATGAACATAGTTAAACAAACAGGTTAAAATTTTGACATATATTCCACTACATCTAATTAATTATTGTTTAATATTAAAGAATATATATATATATATATATATATATATAAAAGTACGAGTTTTGTAAAACTTTTGATTCGTCTATTATATCATTATTTTTCAAACATATTTTTTAAATGTCATTGCTTAACTATTGTAGTTTTATTCTACTAAAAACTCTATTTTTATTTAATTAAATCTAGCATTTTTATAATTACTTTATTTTTACCATTTTACTATTTTTCTATAAAAATTTGGATATACTAAAATTTTTTAATATACAGTTTTATTCTACTAAAAACTCTATTTTCATTTAATTAAATTCAATATTTTATAATTTTTTTATTTTTACCATTTTAACTTAAAAAGTTATTGTGATTGACATCTTTCTATTTGATAGTTTAATGTATTATGATTAAAATTTATTATCTCCCTAACGTGCAATTATTTTATTTGACTTAATTAATTTTTTTGTTGATAAATGTAACTCTTGCTGTGGTTTAAATTTGTTGTTTTACTTTGTTAATATTTTTCTTTTTTTTTTTGATATTTTCTTTTGTTACTTTGATAGTAAAACCCAATGTTTATACAAATGGGCTGGTCGGATTGGATTTGGGTTAGGTTAGTTTTGGGTTAAGGAAATTTTGGGTTATAAGGGTTTGGTTAATTTTTGGTTTCAGTTTGAATTGAGTTCGGATCGCTCAAATGTTGGGTCATTTGGGTTTGGGTCAATTTTGGTTCCTGTCCTTTTCGGTTTCGGGTCATATGGTTCCGATAATTTCGGGTTTCAGCCTCATATTTTCAGCTTCAGGTCTTTTCGAATTCGGGTCATTTAATAAATATAATTAATCCCGATTCGGGTAATTTCGAATTATTTCACGGGTTGATCGGGTTCGGATCATTAAGGATTTGAGGTCAGGTTATTTCGGTTTCGGATTGAATGGATTTTTTGGTCGAATCGGGTTGGATCAGGTTTGGTTTTGGACGGTCAAGTCAAATACCGGCACTCGGGTGAAATTTTGCCAGCTCTAATAATAGGCTTCTTTAAGAGAAAATTAGTAGTATGCTTTTTTTTTTAAAAAAAAAAAATTAGTAGTATGCTTAAAATTTTAAACTTAATTTAATTTAATACAGATTGGGTCACGTGCAACGTCACGTGAAAGTGAGGACTAGTCTATACTATATTAAAAAGTACGTTCACCTATAAAACTTTTGAATCGTCCATTATACCCTTATTTGTCATATATATTTTAAAATTGCCATTCTACAATTAATATTATTATTTATTTATATAATCTTTTATTCAACACAAATTCTTGATCAATTTTAACCTCAACCAACCTCATCAACTTAATATTAATTTTAATGGATTAATTAATATATATTCTTATGTTTTAGCTAAGATCCGTATAAGCCATATTTTCTCAATTAAATTTAATTTTTAAATACTATATATATATATATATTAAGTTAAAAGACCTTAATAAAAACAATGAAGATTAGTATATTATATATAGAAAGAAAACAGAGGTTGAATTCGTGGGTTGATTGCCAGTAATTTTAGCTCTTTCAGTAATAGAAAGATGACACAAGATAAGTATTATTAGTAAAGCCCTACGTATATACAAATGGGCTGGTTGGGTTGGATTTGGCTTCTATTATGTAGGTTAGGTCAGTTTTGGGTTAAGGAAATTTTGGGTTATACGGGTTTGGTTTATTTTAGGTTTTATGTTGAGTTGGGTTCGAATCGCTCAAATGTCGGGTCATTTGGATTCAGGTCAATTCTAAAGTTCAGGTCTTGTTTCGGTTTCAGGTCATATGATTCAGATACTTTTTGGGTTTGAGCCTCAGATTTTCAGGTTTGGGTCTTCTCGGATTCGGGTCATTTAAATATAATTAATCTAAATTCGGGTAATTTCGAATCAATCTCTCGGGTTGATCGGGTTCGGGTATTTTTGGGTCCGGATCGTTTTAGGTTCGGGTCATTGAGGATTTGGTTCCCGTCATTTCGGTTTTGAATTGGACGGATTTTTTGGTCAAATAGGGTTGTTTCAAGCGGGTGGGTCAGATACCCGCACTTGGGTCAAATTTTGCCATCTCTAACAACTTCTTTATGACAAAATTAGTACTACACTTAAGATTTTAATTTTCATATAATTTAAATATATTGGGTCATGTGCAACGCACGTGAAAGTGATAACTAGTATATATAAGAGTACGAGTTTTGTAAAACTTTTGAATCGCCTATTATACCCTTATTTTTCGAATATATTTTTTAAATGTCATTGTTTAAATTTTTATAGTTTTAGTCAACTAAAAACTCTATTTTTTCAATTAAATCTAATATCCTTAAAACTATTTTATTTTTACCATTTTACTTTTATAATTTTACTCAACTAAAAACTCTATTTTTATTTGATTAAATCTAATATTCTCATACCTATTTTATTTTTACGATATTACTAATTTAATTAAAAAGTTTAGATATATTAGAGTTTTTAAGATATATTACTTAAATGACACTATTTAAATTTAATAATATTTTGTTAAAAATAAACTTTTACAGTTATTCTACTAAAAACTCTATTTTTATTTAATTAAATTCAATATTTTTATAAATATTTTATTTTTACCATTTTAATTTTGAAAAATTGGAGACTTTTTGGTAGCTCTGGACCCATTTCAATTTTATAATATAAATAAACTAATAAAAGTATTATTATCAAGTTTAAAAGTTGAAATAAGTTGCCTAATCATTGATTATTCATATTTTTTTAAAACTAATTAAGTTAAAATTTATTGAAAATTTAATTATTGTGATTGATCTTTTTCTATTTTTAGAGTGTGTATTGGTAGTCTAATGTATTGGAGTGTATGGCAAGAATTTAAAGTTTTTTTTTTTTTTAAAAAGTAACATGCAATTATTTCCTTTGACTTATGAGGTTAGAGGAGTCAATTGGGCGAGTTGGACGAGTTTCGGGTCATCAGGTTTAGCTCAAATGGGTCATGTAATTTTCTTGGGTCATTCAGATTCGGATCATCTAGGTTCATGTCATTCGGATCTCGGGTCTTGGGTCAGGCGGGTTCGAGTTTTGGCCTCAGGTCACTCAGGTTTTGTGTTATTCGGGTTTTGGGTTTTCCGGTTTTAGGTTTCGGATCAATTGGGCCAGCCTTGAATTTTTTAATGTTTAATTCTTAATTTATTTAATATTTTTATTATTAGATTTATTTTACAATCGACTACCGATGAAGTTTAGCAAACTGCATATACAGGGTTAAAGAGTTGACATGTATCCCTTTATATATTAGTTTTGAATATTAAATATATATATATATATATTAATTTTAAATATTATTTGAAACACCTAGGGATATTACTAAAAGCTCCTTCTGAGAATTGATAAGGAAGCTCTGTTTGAACATTTTTTGTCCTTTTATGTCTTTTCTCATTTGGTTAATTACTAAGAAGGCCCCCAGTTAGTTTCCCACCATTTCCTTTTCCTCAAGCCCTTTTTTGTAATTGCAAGAGTTTTTAACCAATTGAATGTGAAAGCATTTATTGACCATCAAATCATGTATTATTTATTTATTAAGAAGACCCTCAATTAGTTTCCTCACAATTCATTTGGGTCGTTTGCCACTTTGAAGACTCATTTGCCCACTTTGTGTCCTCCTTTTGTTCTTCCTAATTTCGCTATTTCTGTAATTTTATGTGTAAAACCCATTAAAGTCTTCAGACTAATTGGTTTTGTTTTAATTTAATGATTTTCTTTTAAAAAATAAAAACATCTCTCATCTTTCTCGAACTATAGTGATAGAAAGAATTTAATTAGATTTATGAGAAAAAAAATATTTTAAGTAGCAAAGGTTAATGTCCGAGAATAAGAAATGGATTACAAGCTACGATTTTATCAACAAAAAATGAATTTTACAGCTATAAAACTCAACCACCATTATTAATAAGTTATATATATATAGAAAATTGAGATCCATTTAAATGGCAAACTACTTCACAAATACACAAAATACTAATAAAATTTCAAATTGTTAAAATGAAATCCTTTCTATATTCAAACAATAATAAAAAAATCTATAACAAAGAATGTCTGACGCGCCAGCGCGGACCGATCAACTTGTTACCAATTATCACAACTTTATTGCCAATATTTTTTTTATTCACTGCTAAATGTTATTGATTTTTGCCTTTTTTAATCTATGAGTTGAGGTTACCTCAATAAGATTTACTACTTACATACACCGTTCGTGTGCTATAGCCAATTATTTGTGAAGTTAAAATTGAGAATTGCTTTGTAGACTTAAATATGTACTATAAACTATATGTTATTGATTTTTAATCAAGCATGTTGAACATGCTTGATTTGTAAGAAATTAGCTAAATTGTATAGTATAATTTTTTTTGAAAGAAAATTGTATAGTATAATTGATTAAACTTATTAAACTCTCTAAGAAATTTATTAATCAGTAAAATCATTATCAAACTTATTAAACTTTTCAAAAAAAAAAATCCAATTAAGAATATAGTAACTTAGGAGTAGCTAATAAGATGTATAATGATGTAATAAAATATTTTTGTATTATCTTAAATTATTTTAATTAGTGCTTATGTTTTCTTTAGATGACTAAGGTTATTTTCTGATTTTGGACAAAGTATAACTAAGGGATAATTTCATTCGTATTAACATTTTTACTCTATTGCAGAATTAAAATAAAGAAGATTGCTGATAATCGGGCATTTGGCTTGGTGGTATAGTGCTAGACTCTTAGTTCCAGTATACATGGATCATGAGGTTTTGGGTTCTACTTTCACGGAATGTGAGTTTTCTTTGTAATTGATTTGTTTGTGTATTTAGTATGTTGATAGTTATAGATGAAATTAGAGATTTGGCAATCCTATTTGATATATGAACGTTTCAATTTGAAAATAGGGAAGCCAATGTATTAGCACATTCTGATAATCGTGTGGTGCGAGACTATTTCTCCCGGCGTTTGTAATCTCTGATTATTGATTAATGAAAATGATCATTCAAAAAAAAAAAAAGATACAGAAGAAATCTTACTTTATTATTAACGTAATAATCTAACCACTTTTCACTCAAAAAAAAATCTAAACACTAAATTTTTAAAATTTAAAAATAAAAAGAGTATTCTAGATATTTTAGATCAAGGTTTTTGAACTTTGAAGTTTAGACTTATCTATACTATATATAAAAGTACGAATAAGGGGAAACTTTATGTTTTCCGATTGTACCCATTTTTTTCAAATATATTTCTAGATTGCCATTACTAAATAATATTTTAATTATTCCATTATAAAAATAATGGAAATTTAGATTATCCTCATTAATTAGAATCCAACGTGGTCAATAGTAATGCTCCACATCATCTTTACCATCTGAATTTTCGTCCAAATCATTCTCCAAGTCGGTTTAGGAGAAGATCAATTTTGTCCAGAAATTTGAAGGGCAAAATCGTCTTCCAAGACAGCAAAATTAGGTCTCGAGGTAAATATAAAAGTTGTAGATCATGGAACCCTCTTTCCAATGGTACCTCATTTGCATTTTTCTGAGTTCAGAATTAAAAATTATGAATTTTTTTCCAAGACTGCTCTTGTGAAATCCTTCTTAAAATAGAATTTAACAATACTACATCAGGACTGAATCATTACTGCATCATAATTACTCATTGGACTTGAACTCCTTCTTTAGGCTTCCATACGAACGAATTGGGCCTAAAAATATCATATTTAGACTTCAAGACATCTGACTTAGCAATTTGAGTTTCATGGACTCAAACGGGCCTAATGGGCCTACTGGTCCGAAATGAGATAAAATCAATAGTTTTTCCAAATCTATACTATACATAGAAGTACGAATAATGTGAAATTTTATGTTTTGCGATTGTACCCTTTTTTTAAAATATTTCTAAAAATTTCTATTACTTTTTTTTTTAAAAAAATTGCCATTACTTAAAATTAGACTTTTATGTTTTATATATATTATTATATTATGTTATTATTGGCCAACCCAATTTCTACTATATATATTATTATTTATTTATAATTTAATTTTAAATCTAAATCTTGCTCAAAATATTTTATATATATTTCTAACTACTTATCCAAATTATTAACTATAATAAATATGTAGCAAAAAAAAAATCGATGATGATAAATATATGATTGTTGCATTTGTAATTTTGGTATCATTTTTCTTAAACGTTTGTTCATAAGGTACAATGGTCATGAAAAGAGTTTGAATTTTTCTTTTTTCATTTTTAAAAACTTTTTGTTACTTTTGCTAGTTATGAAAAAAACCTCCATCTAGGTATGATATTGATAACTTCTTGTCA
>AWUE01017708.1:0-31450 GCA_001974825.2 Corchorus olitorius | reverse complement strand
ATGTGAAGAGGTTAATTAACATGCAAAAGGCCAAAGGGGTCCCTCTTAAGATCTCACATTATTAATCTTTCCACTTTTTTTAAAAATTTACTGTTGTTTTTGTTTGAATAGTAATCCAAATTTAATTGTTTTGTTGGTTTCTTTCTTCTGCTTAAGCATCTTAATCACGAGCATTGCCATTGGTAAAAAAGGACAAGCAGGGAACTCTACGAGTTTCTCAATTAAACACTTAAAAAGTTGCACTAAAAATTCAAACATTTGGAGCAACAAGGAGGATGAGCATCGTGACTGCTTGGGGAAATATGTATTAGCTACAGAAATGTAGGCCTTTTCATTGACTACAGAAGTGCTTCAAATCGGCCCTGTCAACTTGATGGAGTAGTGCAATTTTTCATTTTGGTAAAGCTGCTAGAATAGAATCTAATGTATTGCTTGCATTTTTACAGAAAAGTTGTACTGTGGACCAACCTATGGGGAGTTAATTAGCCTCTTAGCCTCTATTACTAGTAGAAAAATAATAATTGTCTCAGATTTGGAAAAATTTCAAATTGAAGATAGAAATAAAAAAATGCACATGAACTATTAATTGGAATATAATATAAATAACTTTCATTGTTGATCATATTAATAATTCTGTTAAGATGAAATAGAAAATGGCAGTCAGGTCGGTGGCACTGGCAGGCTCGGTGCTTGTCTTCAATCAAGTTACAGAGGGTGAGAAAAGAGTCAATTTTCTCATGTTTAATTTCGTCACCGCGATAACATTGGCCCGTATCTTAAATAAATATTTTAAAATTATTATTATCAATCTCCCTAGGAGCAATTGCTGACTGCTTGAACCAATCAGTGTCCATTGCCAGTAAAAATTTTTGAAAATGTATAGTGGTGGTCTGGTAGAAAATTGGACAGAGTTTCATTAGTATATAAAATTGGAAATTTGTTTGTTCCAATAATGAGGGCCGGCAAGTTTGTTGTGTGTATCCAATTTCCAAATCCCGGTTGGAAATGTGAATCGTCATTATCATATTCATATATGAGAAACTATGCTGGAACTTGCCTAGGAACATTCCTCTCATTTCATTTTCTAAATGAACCTTAATCAAAACAAATCATCAAAGCAAAAGCTTAACACTCAACAGCAGCAAGTTAAAGAGAGTCTGAAATCAGCAGCTTTAATGATTCTGTAACCAAAGAAATAAAAAATAAAAAAGGAGTATTGAATCCTTGGCTCGAAGCAATCTTAAGTCTAATAATTACTGAGGTCAAACATTAACATACATACATATATGTCTCATTTCAAAATTGTTAATCGATGGATCAGATCTTGCACCAAAATCCTCTTGTTTGATTATTATATAAACCAAATCATTAGCCGACGCCATATAATTACTCACTAAAAGTGATCCAACTCTAAACATTTTAAATTTGGCCATGATCCCACCATAACTTTCACTTTACCTTTCGAGAGACTTCGAACAATGAGCTACCGTCGGCAGCTTGCTTTGTTGAACTGGAAGCAACATAGAGTGTATCATTACCCTTTAACCTCACGTCAAGCTTTGCACGTACATTATCTTAAACCATAGTCTCTCTGGACCTTCTTCCTAAGGACCCATATTTGCGAAAACCAATGATTCGAGTTGGACTTATTAATCATTAAACATACAAGAAAAAATGGGCCAAAACCAGAGTAAACTATTCAAACAAGATCATCAAGGTAAAAACAAAAGAATACTGCTTCTGCTAGTGCTAGCATGGTGAAAGGTGAAACCGTTCAATGGACGCAATACGAAAATGCAATAAATGAATGGTCATGAATTTCCAAGGCAACGTCCCCACTTGAGAAAGATGAGTCATAAGAGCATGTGCTATCATTGCATGATTTGCTCAAAACCCAAATTGAAATAACTTTGGATGGATATTACCTATAACACGGCAAATCGAGCAGTATCCAATAAGAAAATGCAGTAATGCACAGTTCAACGCGCTTAAAATTGAATTTCAAAAGCAACCTAGATAACAACAATCTTAATCATATATTTGCTCAAATTTGATTAAGAAATTATGCAGGTTAGTAGGACCAATCAACCGTGATTAGTGGGCATGTTACATTCATACCATACATGCAGGATAATGTTAGCTGTGCAGGATATAAATATTGCAATAAGCCAATAAAATTGACCAGAGCACATGCAGATCACGTCAAGTATATATATCAACTCAAATGCAGCAGTACTTGCTAAAGTATAGAATCCTTACTCTGCTCATGCCCAAGTGTTCTTCCGAAACACTATCACCAATCTCATATTCAGGTATGATTTCTGCTCATAGTAAATAATTCAATCACATTACAAATATTGCCATCAGATGATATCCATTGCCTCTATTCTACAATATAGTCAACATAGTTGCGACAAAACCCGGCATAGCATATATTCATCCACAGTCCCAACTCCCACTCCTGATGCATATGGTAAATAAGAATATAATAAAATTAGAAAACAAGAGATCTGAGTCAAAATAGCCTGGGAGCAACTCCAATGTTCAGCACTCATCTAAGCTTAAAAGAAGGGGAAAGCTTGAGTATGGTGGATGGCTGGTTAGGGATGGAGGTCCTAACCTTTTGAGAAATGAGATGATGCTGCCCATAACAGATTGACCTTACCTCAAGATCTAAGTAAGGTCCAAGTCACACTTATGATCCTAAGGTGAGTTCCCAGACAATATCATCCATAACCATAATTAAGGCTCGAATGCACAGAAAGAGCAGCGGCCAGCAGGTGATTAAGCAAGTTGTCTAATAAGTGCTTTCAAATATTAAGCACATATAATCTTGCCAGATTAACATACTAAACATAGTCTCACCGGCTAGATCTGGATAGACACCATTATTATTAATACAACCAGAAGATGACCTCCTTCCCCAACAATAACAAAAGCAAGAAAGAGGATGGTCTACTAGTTGATGATGAATTAAGCTCCATTAGCAGCCTTGTCCATAGGACATTCAACAGCTAACAAAGCAAAACCAAGGGTGTTCCGTGTTCATCAGTTAACTAGCTGGCAAATTTTCTACTGATAAAGCTATTTTTGGTCCCTTTCGATTTAATCAATTCTTAGCCCACGGCAGCAGCTGAGAAGGCAAGGCATCAATAACAATTACAAGTGAATCTTACATACGTCTAAATCATTGTTCCACATAAGCAACCATGTTAGACCTACTTCTCCATGACATAGAACTATAGACATTTAGATACATAGAATAACAAAACAGATTTTGCTGGTCAGTAGCTAAAACAGAAACCTACTTCTCTATGATCCTGTATTCCTTTGAAGTGTTTTATTGACATTAAAATAATCAGAATAATTCCAAACCTTGTAGCAGAACAACTTTGTAGCAAAATATGACAGATTAGCTAGCATCAAATATGTACAGACCTGAATAAACATAAACCGTAATGCTAAACAAGCAGCAAAAAGTCTAGCAAGAAGACTTGCTCGAAACATCAACCAGTTGAAATTTAATGAATCCACTTTCATATCTTATAAACCCAAACAAAAACATAAGCTAATCAAAGAGCATTCGGCAGATTCAGGAAAGTTTCTATATTATTAATTCAAAGGGCAAAAATAAACCCCCAAATTCCAGTCTACTCTCTAATCTCTTAACCTAAAATGAACAAAATAAAGGTTATATCTTTTTGAAAAAAACTCACTACACAGTGGGATCAGCAATCTAATTATCTTCGCCGAAGAGGAGGCGGATTCGAGAGGCGAAGACGCCAGTGGGCTCGAGAGAGGCCTCGTGGCGGAGTCCACGTTTTATGGTGTTGATGCGTTCAGTGAGAGATGCTTGCTCTTGCTTGAGAGCAGCAGTGTCTTCATGGAGATCGTGAATGCGGTACTTCTGCCCCAATGATCGGATGCTCAGCAGCAAAATCCCCGTCATAGCGGCGAACTGAATGAAGCTATGTTTGTGCTTCTTTGCGTTTGCCACAAATCCTAGCGACTTTCTTGAGTTCCGGCCGGCGATGGCCGAGTCTGGCGGCGCCGACGAAGCCATAGGTGAGGTTAATGCAGAAGCAAACACCAAATCTCTAACCGGTAAATGTTGCCCTCGACTGGAATAAGAACATTAACCAGCTGGTTTTTGGTCGTTCGTTGCTTCTTGCACCCATTAGCACCTGACTGTGAAGCAAAACGACAACTCAACCAGCGTTTTATTTAAGCCTTATAATAGGCTATAGCATATGGCTGTATAAGCTTTGGGCCCTTGACCCTTAGTAATTCTAACTGGGCCCCAATGGGCCTTTGAGCATAAAAGCTTTGGGCCATTGGCCCTCCGTAAATCTGGTTCGACCCCACCATCTCTTGCAGTATTACTATCATTGGAGATTTTCTAAAGTAATCCAACAACATCACCAACTCCTTGTATAAATTTGAAAATTGAAACAAAATTGTAAACAATAGTATCTCCATGTCAAAATTTGTAAAATTACATTCTTCAAAAAATTTTTTTGTAAAATTACAAAAAAGAGAACAGCATTCAATGGCAGACAATCAATAGCAGAGCCTGCTTCAATCTGGGAGTCAACAATCGAACATTACAGGGGAACCTTCTCCGGTTATTCTGTGAGCCCCAAATTCAAAAAGAATTCCCTTTCCACATGTCTCATATATACTGCCATTATCCTCATTCCTTGACCAAATTTGATTAACACCACAGCTCCCCCAATTCCATGACATTTTCTAGATACTGAGACAGTGCAATGAAATGCAAAAGAAGGGGAGAGCAAGGGTGGCCAATTCAATAACCATGTGAGATTAAATCTACAAACAGACCAAAACTTTAAACGATGTAATACTCTTGCATTAGAAGTCCAAACTTCCACATTGCTTGCTCTCAATGCTTTTTGTTCCACTATCTTGCTTTACATCCTTCTTAACATCACTGTTTAGGCCTCGACTACGACCAATGCCAAGCTTTGGTAAACCCCGATTCAGCCCCTCCAGCAACACACAAGCTTTGCACCATTTCTGGAAACCATGTATTCAATTGTGTGAGTTAAAACATATTGCATACAGCTTTTAGTGCTCAAAAAATTGTCATAAATACGACACATATTTTTAAGGTGTAAGGCAAGGTAAAATCACCTGGCTGGAAATATAACCACATCGTTCACAGGTTCCCTGCTCTGGCATTTTGGTGGAAGCGGAAATTCTAAAGTTCTCCCCTGATTTAATGATGTCAAGTATAGCCCTAGGCCTGCAACAGCAAGCAGCAATGATAAACAACCACAAAATTTCCATACTTCACAAATGCGATGGAAGAGTTGGAACAGAGAGGTATTCACCTGAGTCTCTCCAAATCCTTTATGAATTCACGAGCAAAACCACGATATGCGTTTGGAGAATAAATGCCTGATATGTTCACAACACTATGTAATTAGATCAGACACTAAGCAGCACATGGTAGCATCAACAGAAAACCTAAGCAATAGGAGCTTGACAACTCAAGCAATCAAATTGAAGATAAATTATTGAGAAGAGAATGAAAGGGAATAGTCGAGAACAATTACATTCAGTGGAGAAGTAGTCCAGCTTCTTGAAATAAGCATACGTGGATATCTTGTTAAGGTTTTGGCAACCAAGTCTTACAAGAAACTAATATTAGTAAATTCGCAAACAAAACTTTTTAGAACAGTAAGCATTTTAAGGATATATCACAATCTCCTTCTCATAGGTATACTTAAAAGGTTTGCATCTAGGAATAGGTCCATCTTCACCAGTAGTAATTGAAGTGCATCTACCCAATCTGCACAAATAAAAGTCATTATCTCAGCACAACGATCAAGTCTGGTACAAGGAAACAAAAAAGCAGAGTCAATACTGTACCTGGCAATATCACCTCGTAATATGTTCAACAGGACAGTTTCAGCAATATCATCTGCATTATGTCCAGTCGCAACCTTGTCAACTTTGAGCAATGCAGCACCTCGATCAAGGGCCTTTGACAGAAAGAAAGTCAAACAAGTCATTCTATCTTATACCACAACACAAATGAAAGTGTTAAAAATTCAGTAAGAGGTACATCAGATTGAATGTACAGGCATATAACAATCTAATTCTTTTGACAGCAACACTGTTCACAAAAAATGGTCCCATCTTGAAATTCAGATATGAAGATCTAATTAATTATATAGTTTCAGTATGTAGACATGTATAGCCCTATCAGAAGTAGCAGAAATACTAAAGCAGCAAAAACAATTCTTATGATATCAGGCTTTAAGAAAACATTAACTTGTATACCTGCCGGCGGAAAACACCACAAAACGTGCAATTATTTTTCAAGCCAATCATTTTCACTATTTCATCCATCGTCCATCCATATAAATCCTTGTAAGACACAATTTTAAGTGGAAGCCCATACTGCAGAACGAACAACAAGAGTCTTACTATGAGAAATTTGACAGGAAACAGCTTAAAAAACCAAAGCAACAGCTTGAAACACTTAACATGGGAAAGAACAACTTCAAGAAAACTGACCTGAAGTTCGTTTCTTTTGACAGTTTCAAGTGAGTCATCCCTATACCCTGTAATCCCCTCATCAACAGACAAAAGAAACAAATCAAGACCATAATTATGTCGCCGGTTTAGTTCTGATAACACGTAAGCAAGGACTGTCGAATCTGCAAGAACCCCAACACCCAATATTAGGAGGAGAAGAATTATAAACTAGTAGTTATCAGAATCTGAGGAGCTTAGTATAAGCTTAAAGTACGAAGAAAAGGAGGAAGATTAACCTTTGCCTCCAGAGGCGCCAATAGCAATTCGCTCGCCGGGCTTGAAAAGCTGGTTCTCAACAATTACCTGGTGAATTTCCTCCTCAAACACCTCGTAGAAACACTCCCTGCATATCTTTAACCAAATCACATAATTTGAGTCCACGAAACCAAAAGACTCAAACAAACAGTTCGTTGCCTGTTTGAAACTGAATTACAAAAGTTATTACTGCTAGAAACAGAATTTGAAGAAGATACCTGCTCTAGGGTTTTGGGTCTCTTGAGGGCAGCCCTTCGTTGGTTACAACAACAACAAAGTCGAGCTCCAGATATCTTTGGCTTTGTGCCGGCTTCCATGGAAGCAAAATATTACGAGACGACTTGTTTCAGAGGAACAACAGACGTAGTTAACAGGTTTATGCTTCGTATCAGTTCAAGCTCTGGCTGCTTTTAGATCAACGAGGCTCAGGCGCTAAAATATGCTGTTCTTTTTCTCTCTGTTCTAATTTTCTTTGTTTGTGTAACACACCATTAACATTTTTTTTTTACAAGAACATTATTCCTCTTTGTTTAATTAGTTGGATTTCAAATATCCAACTTCTAAGTTCTCAATAAAAGCCCATATTTCGGCCCAATGAATCCAAATATGAATTATTTCCCCATTTTGGCCATTGAGACTTTGAAAAAAAAAAAAAATCTTCAAAGCAGAGGAATTGACCATGCTATTCTTTTTCTTTCAAAGCGAGAAGTTGTTCACAAGTCAAACAAGATCACTAGGAACGGTATGACCTCATTTCTGTTGAACTTGAGAGATTCTATAGATATAAGTTGATTGAAAGAAGAGATCTGCATTTCCGTCGAGCTGCATCAAATCCTAAACCAGCGTCAAAGAAAAGCTGCTATCGTTCTGACGGGAAACAGACCATACTGTTATCAAGATAATTTCAATTTGATGCACAATTTCCCAAAAAGCACATTTGAACAAACAGATCAAATATAATTTAACAGCATATCAAACAAGAATCCATAAGCCTAAGTTTATACATGGATTCTGAGTATGAGCCGGTAAACAAAGATATCCGCAAACCTATCTGAACTTAGAAGAGATGTAAACAAAGCTAGCACTTGTCCTTCTCAATTCTCAGATTTATCCTGGAGTCGTCGTTGTATGTCCCGCTGCAGCATCTCTGTGTATTCCTGAACATGCCAGAAAATCTTATGAGTTTCAATACAACAATCAGGTACATTGATCTTGGCAACACAATTCGAAATGTCGAAATGATGCGACATCAAAGGCAAGCATGAAACGTTTCATGTCCGGAGAACTGACCTTGACAAGATCCTCATCACCACACAACTCATTCAGAAGTTCTTCAGCATTCCTCCCATTGCCATATACCTGGACTGCAGTTTCAGCAACAGCATGGAAGACGTCTGCTGGTGAATTAGATTGCTCAATCCTCTGAGCCATTTCTTGAATATTATCCTAGAAGAAATAGCAGATAGGACAACAGTCCCCATGTAAGTGTCTCTTTCTATTATTATGATTAATTAATAGTTTATGACAATAAATACAATAATAATAACTTGAAAATCACAAAAAAAAAAGTGAGAAAAACCTGAAAATCTCGATCATTAGGTTTATCAGCTCCACTTGGCTTCCTTCCATCATGCTGGCCCTGCAATTGAGGGTCTACAGCATGAACTGGTGGAGTTGCAGTTGTCCCACGACTAAAAGCCTGAGAAACAAGAGGCATCATTTGTTGGACCATCTGTGACAGATCGATTCCACCACCTTGGCCTCCTCCCAATCCTGAGAACATGTTTCCAATATCCTGGCTATCAACCTGCTGAGCTAGTTGACTGACAGTGTTCATGATTTGGGGACTTTGAGTTAGTTGCTGCAACATATTCCTGAACACATCTGGTGAACCAACACCAGTCTGCTGTGAAACCCCAGCCAACAAGCCATTGAGTGCAGGACTTTGAAGAACTTGAGAGACAGCATTAGCAGCATCTATTTGATCATCAGAACCTTGCCCGCCTGACAATCTACTACTCTGGATACCTGGATTACTCGAGGAAGCATCATGTTCCACCCTATTCATAGAAGAGTTCCGAGATACAAGTGACTGCAAAATCTGTCGGCCAGTCGTTTTAGCATTCAAGTTTTGATCAAGAGAAGAACTAGTTGTTCCACTATCACCAACACCGACTGATGATGTTGTCTGCTTGGTTCGCCTCTGACCAGACTGATAATATAGAAACTAAGATTAATTCTCAAAAGAAACCAAACTTCAGAAACCATGAACCCACATTGTCTTACCAAAGGTTCCAGAAGATTCAAGCAACCAATAATTTTCAATAGAACTAAAGACAATTAAAAATGAAGGCATGATCATCACACCTTACGTCCCAAACCCCCCAAACCCAATCCAATTGGAACAGATTTGGTATTTTCCTCGCTGGATCTCGGAACACTTCCTGAAGGGTCTTCTGACTTTACTGAGAGTTCTCCACTTGAACTTGGGGGGGATCCAACTGCGCCAGTTGATACATCCTTTGAACTCACTCTACTCTCCGTAGTATTGTTACTGCCTTCAGCATGTTGAGGTTGTGACTAATAAATAAGCAGAAAACAGTACTTGTTAGAGATACTTTAAAAGAAAAAAAATCATTATAACCAAAATCATTATATTGAAAACACAATGTACCTTCTGCTCTGTAGTTTGAATATCTGCTGGCAATGCAACATTAGAATCCCCAGCTCTACTAACGGCCAAATTATTGGGCTGCCCACTACCTGCACCATTCCCTGCACCTGATGCAGCACATAAATTGCAAATCAGATTGTGATTTGATCTTATATATACCATGGATACCATATGACAAATAACAGTGTAGTTATCGGCATCACAAATTCACAACCAATTAACGGCCAGCTACCTGATGCAACCTGGTTTTCTCCTTGCATGTTACTAACAAAGTTTCTCAATTGTGAATTAAATTCACCAATAAGAGAGGATAGGGACAAATCAGTGGGTGCAGATTGCGCTCCAGTGGACACTGCAGCGGTAGGATGTCCTGGGACAGTAGTAGGAATAACATTTCGCACAGGAAGAACCCGCATTGAACCAGAAACAGCATTATTACCATGTTCTCCTTGCACCCCTTCCCCATTGCTTGTTCTGTTGCCAACAGCGGAAACAACTGGTGCCATTGCAGTGCCTGATGAAATAATAATATAAGAAGCCACTTCACTTCAATTTAAAGAAGAAGAAAATTATAGTCTGGAGTGAAGCAGATTTTACCACCGGCATGTATATGGATGTTGATGTGCCTTGAAGCACTTCCAATTCCAACAGGACCAACAGTTGGAGGATTTGATGGAGATTGGGAACCACTAAAGAGAGAGGTGGTTTGAAGGGGAAAAGGCTACAAAATAAAGAAACCAATGCATGCGTGATTAACAAAATAGAGAGGGAGTTAAAACGCTATAATTAGTAGAAAGCTTTCCGAATAGGGACCCAATGGTATCAAATCTCATCCAAACTGTCCAACAGATAATATAGAAGACTCTTTACAGGTATTTAAAGATGTCATTAGTTATATTAGCAGGGATATTACCAATGATTAACCAACTTGTTAAATGAAAGCAAATTTTTAGCATACCTGAACCATTATAGGATTCGGCCCTGAAGCAGATATATAGACTGCAGGTCCAGCATTGACTGAAGACTGAGCCTGTGAATTGTATGAACCATGTTAATGACAATTTATTATTCAATAACAACAGGAGTAAGGATACAAGAGATTATAGGACCATACAGGAGAATGCCCCATTCGCAGCGTCAATATAGTTCGACCAAGCTCTAAAAGAAGGGCACCTATATGCTGCATCGTGAGACCTACTTGCACCGATTCTGTTTGAATTTGCCCCCTAACTGTTGGATCGGAAGAATCCCTCTCTTGCTCCAATCGTCCTGCAATGTGCTACAAAGTTGCAGCAAATTAAAGATACACAGAATCAGATAATACAATTTCAAATTCTAAAGAAGAAAAGAATAGGAATATGAAACTGATCAAGTGTAGAGTCCTCAATCATATATGTTGTCAAACTTCAAAATAAAGTAATCTCTTTCTGGCACTTGGACAAAGTCAAGGCAGGCCAGGAAATCAAATCAGAATGCGTGTATGAAAACGAACTAAAATAGACTTCAGCGTAAAACAGACATAATTATCAGATATTATATGTGAAAACTAGTTACCCAAATAAAAATCAATCTCAGCACCAATTTTACAAAACATTTGACGAGAATGAAAAGCCTCAAACATTCCAGATGGCAGTAAAAATAGAAAATGCTAAGGCATTATACTTACAGACAATGAAGCTATAGCATGACTGCTGAGGAGCCGTTCTGCATGTCGCATGACAATGCTCAACGCTTCAGGTGTTGGCAAACCCCTTGCATCAGACGGTAATTCTACCCTCTGTTGGTCTCCTCGGTTAGTTGTAGATGTGTGCGGCTGATAGCCTGAATAATAAAGCAGAAATTAGTGGCTGTTACTATTTCCATAAAAAAAAGGTGCGAGTTAATGCTTTTGTACTATCACCATTTGGAGAATGTGCCTCCATGCGGCTCATGAAATCAGAGAGAGTATTTACAGCATCGGGAATCGGCTGGGGAGCACAAAAACAATTAATTAGCTGATAAGCCAAATTAGTATATGCTAAATAAGGCATAAGTTCATTTACAGTACCGAATTAAATGAAGGAACAGGAATTGTGGTGGCATTCAGAGGAATTGGGATAATGTGATGGGGAATTTGAAATGTCTGACTAGGAGAGTGTGTCTGATTTGCAGCTTGATTTGGACCGCCTCCTCGTGGTCCATCTGTTTCATTTCCTTGAGGAGCCTGAAAGAGAGCATTATTTAATTACTCAGATCACAATATTACCTTGAGCATTCCATAGCTCATCACATCACATTCTTTCCTAGTTTCCATCATGCTACGATTGACATAAGACTTTAAAGATGATAAAAGACAATTAATCATTGCTTTTGCAAGCCACTCAAAGTCATGTTTGACTTGTTAGCTTTAAATAAAGCAAAAGTTGAAATCAAGCGTTACTCACAGAGGTTGAAGACTGTGAACTGTTGGTACTGTTAGTAGTAGGCTGGCCTCCTACTCCAAAAGAATTTAGAACTGCCCCAATAACCTATAAGTCAAGCGACAAAGAATAAAATAATACGAATAAATAACCTTCACATGCACTGATTAGAAATACAATTAAAGAATTCATATGGAAAAAGATGAAAACGGAAACTGAATTGCATCAAAAATTAAAAGAAACGGAATACTCACCCGACTAAGGTCTGGAACAACGCCTTCACCTTGATCTCCCACATTGAAGGTGCCGAGAACGACACCGTGAGAAATCTGCCCAACTCGATTACGCGGGTTGCCTGCACTAGCATCATTTCCTGCCAATTCGTTCTCAATTAACTCTTGAAAAATGTAGCTTTTATCAAAATGTTCTCAATTTCACAGACCAGACAAGCACCAATGTACAAATCAATACCTCGATTAGTGTTGTTTCCATTTGTCTCTCCTGAGCTTACGTCAGATGAAGGCTGTGATTGGGCTGGCTGCCTTTCAACTAAGTGTAACGTATGCCCGTTCTCGACATCTAAAAACAGTAAAGGATATATGGTATAAAGTGAACAACCAATCTAGAAACTGTTGCAACTCGATACTTAACCCTGTCTGAGAGCTTGGACAGTTGATAATTGATAAGCTCTCTTTAGACAGGAGGCATCTTGAGTTTAACCATTTTTATGGTTATATTACTAACAAGCAACAAATCTCACTGTAAAGACAAGGCGTAGCTTTACCACAAAGTTCATATCCGGTAATTAAGGACCTGTTGTATGAGTTATTCTTAATCCATAAGTAAGATACTTTTCTGTATTAAGGAGAAATAAAGACTTATTTCCATTTTTGGTTACACTAGTGACAATTAAAATGAAGCAACTAAGAATTAACAAGTATTATAGCAAATTTATTAGTGATGCCTAAGTAATATATTTGATGCCTTATTTAGTATTTGAGTACTTAGAAAGTGATCACTTTGGAATGACGTTTGGTTGCCCGAATTTTGCAAAGGTAAAAGGATAATTCAAACCACCATTAACTATGAGTATTAATTAATAGCAACAGAAAAGAAGGGCAAAAAATTTATGCTTAGACAGTTAGACTAACTGCTTATATATGTAATGGTCAAATTACAGAAGCAGCTTCCTCAACTAGCAATCGATATACTTTCCAGGAATGATACCAAAACCAATCTACATACAGAGCCAATTCGTATGCCACGTAATACTGAAAATGCATGCACACGTGATTAAAATTACATAGTTGGCATGAACGTGGCAAATAAGCAAGAATTGGTTAGTCATGAGGCAACCTGCTGTACTATAAATCTTTAGTATAGAACAAATCTAGTTAACTTATGGCAATGAAATTTTCTAGCAACATAACTGATAGGATACGATATTCAGAAAGGAGATCACCATCCTTTAAGACCTTTCCCCGGAAAATAAGCCGTTGCTGGCCAACAGGGACACCAATTTCATTAGCTATTCTCTCCTTGAATGATGAAACCGGTGTCTGAATCCAAACAAGTAAATATATCAGCTAAAAGCTGGATGCAGCATAATCTTCCTTAAAAATTAAATAGGCAATGGACAGCACAAAATTTGAGAAGGTCTATGCTTACATTTTTATCAACATGAAAACTAAAAATCTGTGAATCCAGAGTCTTGATCCTGAGCTCTACAAGAGAATTTGAAGATTCCCCTGAAACATTGCCCGTACTTGAACCTTCATTAGAGTGCTGATCTGCCATAGCAGTTCAACAGCCACCTGTAAAAGCAAAAAGAAAAGTAATACTCTTATTTCCATCTAGATTTTTTTCCTAATTCAAATTCCCAACATAAACTATCGTCAGCAAAAGGAAGTTCCAACATGTGTCATGATCACAACGAATAAGCATCAAATATCTCAACTCACAAGGCAACTATGTGTCTAGTTAATTACTTCATGTATCTGTCATTATTGGTCAACAACATAGGAAAAAATGATAGAATGAAACAAAATTTACCATAGCTCTTTGAAATGAACAAGAATAGCTTGTCACGACTAAAATCTTATCCCTCCAACATCCATTTGAGCACAAAGATAGATTTTCTCTAACATAACAATGATACCATGAAATACTCACGTCAAGCAAAGTAATGCAAAGCAATTGCATTTGCAGTGGTCACAAAACTCAGAATCTCGTACATTTTAAGGTACATGTTTCATAACCATACACATCCCACATGCATTCAATTGTTTCTTGATTCAAAAAGGGAAAGAAGAAATGCAAATACTTATAATACAGGTTATGCCAAATGCAACTAATCAGACTCAATGATAAAATCAACCATTAGATCGAAGAGAAATCATATAAAATCAGAATCACAATTATTATGCATAAAATCAAACCATTAAAGAAAATCGTAATCTGGAAAACTGATTCTGTTTACGATAGGCAAGAACATGCCCAAAAATTAGTAAAAAAAAACAAGAAAACGGAGCGAACCTAACTGGTCCTGAGAATTCGATTTGATCGATGAAAATGTCTGAGAGGGTTAGGGTTCGCAGAATCTCTACTGGTCGTCGAGCAGACAAGGCGGGCAAGCTGAGTTCTGTTTACAACGAGGCCAATGTGGCTTTGTTATTAGCTATTGGATTCGAGAAGAATCTAGATCAAGCAGCGGTGCGAGCGCTACTTGATGCGGATGAAAATCTTCCAAGCCGACGTCGTTTGATCCTGTTCTTTTCTTCTCTGATTCTCTCCTTTTCAGCTTTTTCACTTTTTTGACGTCTAAACTTTTTCACCCCGATTTCTTGGGCTCAAGGAAATCAAGTTGAACCGATTTTAGCGCCACCAACATCATACTAAACAAGGAACTCGCCCATCTTGCTCAATATATGTTAAGCCCGGCCCACGATAAAATTATCGTAGCATTATGTTTATTTGTTTATTTATATTTTAAAGTTTACCCTTAATACCCAAAAAAAAGAGTTTACCCTTAATAATAATATATATATATTGATTTATTTTTTGAAAAAAAAAATGCTTTTTTCAAAAATTATTAGTAGTTTGGCCATAATAAAAAAATAGTAGTAATTTTTACCAATTTATCAACAATTTTTAAGTTGTGTCAATGATCCATATTAGTTAAGTTTATTTTAATAAAGATTTTTCATTCTAATAATAGAATAATAATAAATTAATGATTGAATTTCTTTACATCAATCTCTCTTTCTTTCTTTTTTTTATACCGCATACATTGGTCTCTAAATCGAGGAAATAGGACAATAAGACTATAAATTGTGTAGTATATAATTTGGTAGCAATTCCTTTACATAATGCTTAATCATTGGTTCATAGTATATAAAGGGTATTACTAAATACCGCCTCCTCTTGGATTATTTTGCCCTCTACTTTATTTTCTTCAAACTTCAAAATTTTCAATTCTCTCAAATTCTCTCAACCTTTAAACTTTCAAATCTCAATAATTCAAAATCATTCAAGTAAAACAACATCAAAACTCATGGACAAAGATTTTTTCGGATTGAAAGTATGTTTTTTTAAAAAAAAATTATCTATTTATTATTAATCAAAGATTAAAATCCTCTTGCTAATATTGACATAATCATACCCATTTAAGTTAAATGAATTGTCAAATACTTATTAAAGGATAAAAGGAAATTAAAGAAAAATCTATAAGGATTTAAAAAGAAAAGAAAATCTATAAGGATTAAAAAATATATATATAGGAAATGCGGATCGCGACCCGCTTCCTGTGTTTTTTTTTTAAATCCTTTTAGATTTTTTTTAATTTCCTTTTATCCTCTAATAAGTATTGAACAATTCATTTAGTATAAATGGGTATGGATATGTCAATATTAGCAAGATGATTTTAATCTTTGATTAATGATAAATAGATAATTTTTTTCTTTTTTTTAAAGCATACTTTAAATGCGAAAAAATCTTTGTGCATGAGTTTTGATGTTGTTTTACTTGAATGATTTTGAATGCTTGAGTTTTGAAAGTTTGAAGGTTAAGAGAATTTGAGAGAATTGAAAAGTTTGAAGTTTGATGGAAAATAAAGTAAAGAGTAAAATAATCCAAGAGGGGCGGTGTTTAGCAATCCAGTATATAAATTGATTCCAAATAAGGTGACATTGAAATGGTAATCCATATATCCAATGAAACACTTTTACCATTGAAGTTAATGAATATTCATTGGTTTTGGACCTGGTCACATAAACCATATCACGATTTGGTTGGTGATTCCAACAAGAAAAAGAATCAAAATGTTTTAAATGGAAAAACCAAATCTTATATTGAATTATTGAATAATAAACCTTGTTGTCCACAGATTGGATTGGCCAATTATACATGGTCCAATATTTAATTTATATATAGGGTAAGTACTCCATTATTAGCTAATGAAGATTTTTAATTGGCCAGGATTAGAAAAAATTTTGCTGCTAGCTGTCCCTTTGATCTTCAAAGGGAATGTTAATGGATTATTGATTTTTTTTTTATATTTATAAGTTAATTTTGTTCGAGCCGGGTTGGCCCATTATGGGAGTAAAACTCTCTCAACAATGGTTTTCTCCATTCACAAGACTCGAACCCAAAATCTTAGTTAAGGGGAACAAGTGGCAAACCACTTGAACAACCACTTGTTGGTGGACTATTGACTTTGTAATATTGAAAAGCAGTAATTTTAGCACTCACAGTATATCCAAAGGCAGAGCCCAACATGTTTAAGGAAACCAATGCATTCATAGAATCATAGGTCCAAAATCAATGGGAACTTCCTTTCCTGGCAAGACTCTGACATACACCACACAAATTTTTCAGATTTGGGAAATATAATAATTAGAAAAATATTGATTGTCCTGCCTAAATCATCCCTCCACTCCCCTTCTCCCTAATGTGTTAAAACCACGTGAATGGGATTCTAAGCCTACCAAAATTGGAAACTATGTAAATGATTAGAGAGATGCCACGTTAGGAGGGAGCCAAAGGGTGGAATAATTGGCAGGACATGTAGCACCGCTCTAATAATTAATAATCAAGTGTCCCTCGATTTGTTACTATATTTTACCATTATCCTTTTCTTTATTTTGTCCATGAACAACAACGGATCAAAGCAAAAGGATAAATGGTGAATCAAAAAAGCAAACACCCATTCGACAGAAACAAGTAAACTATTGCTTTTCATTTCCATTTAAATAGTAGTACTTAGTAAAATAATGAGCATGGTTAAGACTTAAGATCAGCTAAACTACTGGATATGGTTACTGGTATTAGAGGATACAATTAATCCCATGTTTTGCGGTAATTGATCGTATCTTGTCCTGCTGTAATTGGTCCTGCCATAATTAACTCTACTAATTATGGATAGGTTTGTACTATTGTTTGTACTATTGTACTTTTTATTTTGTGATCCTGCAATACACTCATAGGTGTATATATATATACATCAATACAATACAAGAACTTTAAGTTTCTCTTCCAAATATTTGTGTATTCTTTGTTTCTTATAACTAGTCCACACCAACTTACTAAGCTGTCAATTATTCAATTCACTTCAATCATAAAAAATTGGCATTGATAAATATTGAAGTGTACTGGTTCAAGCATCGCTCTATTTCTACCAATATTCTTTGCCACTTCCTAATTGACAGACACCACCAAACTCCCAAAGAATAGGCCTTCTGGTTCCGGCCTTGTGTTTCTTTGGCCATGGATAATGAGAAATCTTCAAACAAAACCGCTGGAAAACTAATCCGATGCAAAGGTAACTGTCCACATCTCCCAAATTTCTTTTTCCCTTGTGTACTTGTTTTTCTTGTTCGTTAGAATACGATGAACCCACATGTTGCTAATGCGTTTTAGCTGTAGTTTGTCGCGAGCCAGGAGTGCCTCTAGTGATAGAGGAGATCATGGTGGCCCCGCCTAGTCCGTACGAAGTGAGGATTCGGATAATCTGCACCTCTCTCTGTCATAGCGACATCACCTTCTGGAGCTTGAAGGTCTCAATCTCTGGATCAATCCAACTTAATTTACATTTTCGCGTTACATTTTGCTAGTATTAATTACTTACCTCAACTTGTTTATGTCTTAAAAGGTGCCCCCTGCTTGTTGCCCCAGAATTCTTGGTCACGAGGCCGTCGGGTAAGCTTGATTTCTTCGTTGACATTCTTCTTCTGGTACTCTGTAGCAATATTCATTATCCAGATATGATGGGCAACAAAAGAGTTGACTTTTTTACTATAATACTGTAATTTCAACAGTTCAAACTTTAAAGCATCATTCTTTAAAAAAAAACAAACAAACAAAAAAAACTATTGTCTTTTTTTTTCCCTTGCAAAAATAGAAAGGAAACAAAAATTTTCTTTAACACTCTAAGTTTACATTGTGTTTTAGGATTGTCGAGAGCGTCGGCGAGAATGTAAACGAGGTAGCAGAAGGAGATGTGGTGATCCCGACGCTCCTGTCAGATTGTGGAGAATGTGCAGATTGTTGTTCAGAGAAGATCAACTTATGTTCAAAATTCCCATTCAAGGTTTACCCATGGATGCCTAGATATGAGGCCAGCAAATTCACTGATCTAAAGGGAGATGTTTTATACCATTTTGCATTTGTTTCGAGTTTCACCGAGTACACTGTTCTAGATATTAGCCATGTGGTAAAGATTGATCCAGCAATCCCTCCGAACAGGGCATGTCTTTTTGGCTGTTGCATACCTACAGGTAATGGGTACGGGTAATGGGGTTTTGTTGTTATGGCATTTCACCATTAAATTTTGACGAGAACTAAAACATGGAGCAATATTTTTGGTTTTTAAGGGGTTGGTGCTGCTTGCAAAACGGCCAAAGTTGAGGCAGGATCGACTGTTGTTATTTTTGGGATCGGATCAATTGGATTAGCGGTATGATCTTGGAAAAAAGTTTTACCATGTATCTAACATTCGTAACTTCTAAGTTAAAAAATATACTAACAATTTGCTTGATTTCTAGGTTGCAAAGGGAGCAAAACTCTGTGGTGCAAAAAGAATTATAGGAGTGGATATAAACCCTAAGAAATTTGAAATTGGTGAGTAAAAAAGAATTATTGTTGAAATTTCATATAGTTGGGAGCTTGTAGTCATTTCAAATCTCAATAGTGGAATGAATCACCTTCTTATGTGAATAGCAATGATGATTGTATATGGTCCATCATGTGCCGAATCAAAAACTCATTATATAGTGGTTGGTAGATGACCATGAGTGCAAATAATTCCATCTTACACTTAATGGGCTACCGACGAGTTTCGGGTGGCTTTTAGTTGATTTTTTTTCCTTCAAATTTGTGTAGGGAAAAAGTTTGGAGTCACTGAGTTTATCAATTCAAAAGAATGTGGTGACAAATCTCTAAGCCAGGTCTTTTTCTCAGTCTATGATATTATTTGTTGAAGTTAGTTGTTGTAAATACGGAATTGAAAATGAGATCTGATATACTTTTGGTGACTTTTCTGCATGTGGCATCAGATAGTGACTGTAGCCTGGAATTTTACCTATAAACACTGAATTCAATAATAAATTAACAAACTTTCGGTCTCTATGTAACTTTGAGCAGGTAATCATTGAGATGACCGGAGGAGGTGCAGATTATTGCTTTGAATGTGTGGGTTTGGCATCCTTGGTACAAGAAGCTTATGCAAGTTGCCGAAAGGTAGCTTCCTCTTCCAAACACAAGCGCAGACAAAAAGACGCATTTAAGCATATATATGTTCTCAAAGAATCCTTAGTTTCCAGATACATTAATAAGCTTAACTTTGTGATTATATGGCTCTTGATTATTAAGCAAAATAAGATTAAGTGATCCATGATGTGTGGGATAATTTCATCATTTCTGCAACTTAAGTACTTTTATGTGTTATTGCAGGGTTGGGGAAAGACAATTGTTATGGGAGTGGATAAGCCAGACGCTCAATTGAACTTCAATTCTTTTGATGTTGTTCGTTCTTGGAAAGCCCTCATGGGATCCTTGTATGGAGGAGCCAAACCTAAGTCTGACATTCCACTTATGCTAAAACAATACATGGACAAGGTAAGTTCTTTTACAGACATTATTTTATCTCATTTATGTTCTTACCTATCTTAATTAGGGTGTTTCAAACGCATACTTTTGAGGCCATCAAGTCAAGTGGCCTACCTGCAGGCTATGTTAGTTTTAGTTGTATTGTTCTTAAATCATTCATGCGTCAATAGTATAAAAAGTGAAAATCCAACCTGATTCTTTTTCATACGTGGATTGATGGTATGAGTTTATGCTTGTGAATTCTTCAGGAGTTGGAGGTGGACGAGTTTGTTACCCATGAGGTGAAGTTTGAAGACATTAACAAAGCCTTTGAGTTACTTTTGGAAGGGAAATCCATCCGATGTGTGATATGGATGGACAGAAATTAGTGATTTCCTCAGACATGTCAATATGGCTTTATGCTTTTCCTAATAACAGGGCTTCACTTGTGGCATGGCCCCTGATATTTTCATCATTGCCCATCTTTTTGTAAGATTGAGATTGATATGTATTTATAGTTTGAAATCTTAAAAAATTACATTTTTTTTATGGATTCAAACATCTTAGAAAACTTACATCATTCCTTATTTTCTTCTAAACAAGATTCACACTACACATGCAAGAGGTCTTTCAAGACAGAGTAAATGCCCTAGATGCGCCAGTAAAATATTTATTTAGAAGGTCATTAGTTTTCTTAGATGACCGAAAGTGCATGAACCGATAAACCCCGAAAGCAGCCTCCTTAGGGATTTCCCATTCAATGGTTGTTAAACCATAAAACGTAGTTTTATCTACCTTATATTTGAAAAACAAGCTGAAATCATCATCGTCATAAGTCGGAATCCACCGCTCCCCTTCAAGCATCTCTACTTCTCCAAATGTGCCTTCTGTCAACATGTCATACCTTGTTGGAATCATTTTCAAAATAAGTGAGAATAAAGTCTCACGTGGAAGGAGTTATAGTTCGGAAATTTTGGATTTCATTCAAATTCTATTAATTAGATTTAATATTAATGTAAACAAGTGGATCGGTCCACGCTGGCGCGTCGGGCGTTCAACAATCTACTTCTTTGAACATTTTTCTATTCGAATTAAATTGTTTGATACGTAGGAAATTTCGAAAGTACTATGATTTTAAATGTGTTGCATCTTTAAAAAGCTATACTATTAACATTGAACATATGCCCTAAAGTTAGCAATAAATTTAAAATATTAGTTTTACATGGACAGGTGCAATAGCTTCAATTTTGTTTCCTCCTCTAAAGTGTGTAGCACTTAAAAAAAACTAAGTTTACTCTCTTCTTCTTATGGACATGAAAGGCCTGAAGAGAGATTACAATTCTAAATAATTAAGGGGGATAGAATTTATTATAACATTTATGTGAAAAGAAATGATAATTACAAAAAAGGGCTCAAGGGCAAGATCTGCCTAGAAACTAACCTAGGGTCTTCTTAGTAATTTGGCAAGTGAGAAAAGACAGAAAAGGACAAAAAAAGTTCAAATGAAGCCTCCTCATTGATCCTCAAAAGGGGCCTTTGGTAAATTTCCTGGGTCTTTCAAATACTATTTAGTATATATATTCAGTTACCAACTTTAAAAAGATGTCTTTTGGTAACCGACATCAAAGAAGAGATATGATCCTTGGTAACTAACTTTTAGCCTATAAATTCTCCAAACTTATTCCTTGAAAGATACTTGAACATTCTCTCTTACCATATCTATTTTGTTTTGCTAGTCATGAACATGATATTTAAATGAGCCACACAATAGGAGGTGACCCTCTCATATCCCAAATCCCACCCCCGCCCATCACAGGATTCGAACTCGAGACCTCCTACAAGAATTCCTAAACTTTAACTATTGTGGTGTCCCTTGGGGCCTCTCTTACCATATCTATTATAGTAGTATTTATTATCTAAACGATTGCTGCAAAAACCGTAGATTAATAAAAACAACTTGCTGCTCTCCCAAGGAAAATGTCTACGGATTGAATCTTTGAGTGCAACTTATATTCAATTGTTGCTTCATTGTATCTTGAAGGCTATTTCATTATTCCCTTGTTGCATACCAGAATTGGTAGGGGTGAATTAAGCCTAAAGGAGAGTGTCAAACTACAGCACACCTCAAAGCCTAAGCAAAACTACTTCCCTATTTTTTCTAACATACCTCGGGTTAGCACTAAAAAATTGTGGCACTTGGTTTATCTCCTTTTTTAATGAACCGCATTTCGGTTGGGCTACATCTTGATTTATATTATTTGATCCAAACCGACGTCGTTTGGTCCTGTTCTTTCTCTGGTTCTCTCCTATTCAGCTTTTTCACCCTTTCACGTCTAAACTTCTTCACCTCGATTGTGCCAAAAAAAAAAAAAAAAAAAACCTTCTTCACCTCGATTTCTTGGGCTCAAGGAAATCAAGTTGAACCGATTATAATGCCAACATCATACAGAAAAGGAACTAGCCCATTTTGCTCCATATGTTAAGCCCGGCCCACGATAAAATTAGCATAACATTATGTTTATTTATTTATGTTTTAAAGTTTGAGTTACTAATAATTGAATTTATTTACATCATATTTAGGTCTCTTTTTCTTTTCTTTTTTTTTATACCGCATACATACATTGGTTTCTGAATCAAGAAAATAGGCCAATAAGACCATAAGATTGTATATAGTTTGGTAGCAATTCCGTAACATAATGCTTAATTATTGATTCATAGTATATAAACTGATTCCAAATAGGGTGACATTGAAATGGTAATCCATATATAAAGAGATATGTGTTATATATATATGGATAACGATTGAGGGGATTGTGCAACTCAAATCAAAATAGTTATCTGTGATTCCAATGAAACACTTTTACCATTTTATTGAGGTTAATGAATATTCATTGGTTTTGGACCTTTTGGTCACATAAACCATATCACGATTTGTGAACTAATATAGTATACTCATTTGTAGATAATCCTTTTTTTCCATTGTTATATGGATGGATATATATAAGAGATACGGCAACAAGGCTAAAAACAAGTGCATGCTTGTTTGGTAGTTCCAAGTTCCAACAAGAAAAAGAATCAGAAGGTTTTAAATGGAAAAACCAAATCTTATTGAATAATAAAACTTGTTGTTTTCCACGGATTGGATTGGCCAAGTAAACGTGGTCCAGTTTTTAATTTATACAAGTTTATAGGGTAAGTACTCCATAATTGGCTAATGAAGATTTTTAATTGGCCAGGATTAGAAATAATTTTGCTAGTGGTCCCCTTCTATCTTCAAACTGAATGTTTATGGACTATATTGACTTTGTAACATCGCAATTCACATCGCAAAGCAGTAACTTTAACATTCAAAGGTAGATGAATTATTAGGTGGATCGGGTTCATCACGTCATTCATGGTCCCGATCAATAAGATTTTGACAAATCAGATTTTTTTCTACAATTTCTAAAACTAGGAATGCAACCGGGTAGGGTACCCGTGAATTTTGAGGTACCCGTATCCTAACCCTATTATTTTCTAGGGTACCCGAACCCTATAACTACCGGTTATTTTTAAAATCACTACCCATACTCTACCCGTATAAAATATCAACTACCCGTTAACTACCCTGACCCGATAAAAAACCCGAATATTTTTTTTACTTTATAATTAAATAATAATAAATAGATTAAAATTAAATGAATAAATTAAAATTAACTTGTATAATTGTAAAATAAAATTAAAAATTATATTTTAAATAATAAAAAAATTTTTTAATTAGATTAATTAGGAGTAATTTTTAAGTAAAAATATAATATATAAATAAAAATATAATATTAAAATAATTAATTAGTAACCGGGTTCGGGTAGTGGGTACCCTAAGGTTACTATCTGTACCCTACCCGAACCCGTCACGGGTACTAAAATCACTACCCGTACCCTACCCTAACCCTATTATACAATACCCTAACCCTACTTAATCGGGTCGGGTAGTGTCGGGTACCCTATTATCTACTACCCACTTGCATCCCTATCTAAAATCCTAGCCAATTAATATTCTAAATTTAAAGACTTACCCTGTAAATCCCATCTAGTAAAACTAGGGGCTAAATCTGGTGTAAATTTATGCCTAAATTTTAGGAAGAAATCTGACTTGTCAAAATCTTATTGGTCGGGACCACGAATGACGTGGTGAACCCGATCCACCTAATAATTTATGCTGTAGATCAAAGGCAGAGCCCAACATGTTCAAGGAAACCAATGCAATGTCGGAATCTCATTGGAGAGATTCATGGTCCAAAATCAATGGGAGCTTCCACTCCTGGATACACCACACAAATTTTTCTACTGCAATCTTCTGAGATTTGGGAGATATAGTAATCAAGTGTCCCTCGCATTTGTTACTGTACTTTTTACCATTATCCTTATCTTTATTTTTTTCCATGAACAACAACGGGTCAAAGCAAAAGGAAAGGATAAATGGTGAAGCAGAAAAGTAAACACCCATTCGACAAAAACAAGAGAGCTTTTCATTTCCATTTAAATACTACTCCTACTAAAGTAGTACTCCTACTATGCAAAATAATGAACGTAATTAAGAGTTAAGATCAGCTAAACTACTGGATATGTTACTGGTCCACACCAACTAAGCTGTCAATTATCATTATTATTCAATTCATTCATTTCTTTTATAAAAATTGGCATTGATAAAAATATTGGAAGTCTACTGCTACAAGCATCGCCCTGTTTCTGCCAATATTCTTGGCCACTTCCTACCTGACAGACACCACACCAAAGTCCAAAAGAATAGGACTTCCGGCCTTGTATTTCTGTGGCCATGGATAACGGCAAATCTTCAAACAAAACCGCTGGAAAACCAATTCGATGCAAAGGTAACTGTCAGAATCACAACTCCCAAGTTTCTTTTTCCCTTGTGTCCTTGTTTTTTCTTGTTTCGTTAGAATGCGATTGAACCCACGTATTGCTCCTGCGTTTAGCTGCGGTTTGTCGCGAGCCAGGAGTGCCTCTAGTGATAGAGGAGATCATGGTGGCCCCGCCAAGTCCGTACGAAGTGAGGATTCGGATAATCTGCACTTCTCTCTGTCACAGCGACATCACCTTCTGGAGCTTGAAGGTCTCGCCTCTATCTCTGGATCATTCCAGCTTTACATTTTCGCGTTATATTTTGCTAATATCAATTACTTACCTGAACTTGTTTTTGTCTTAAAAAGGTGCCTCCTGCTTGTTACCCCAGAATTCTCGGCCACGAGGCCGTCGGGTAAGCTTGATTTCTTCGTTGACATTTCTTTTTCTGATTCTCTGTAGCAATTATCATTATCAGATATGATGGGCAAAAGAAGAGTTACTTTTTTACTATAATATCGTGATTTGAACAGTTCAAACTTCAAAGCATTCTACTTCAAAAAAAAAAAACCGAGTTACTCTGTTTTGCTACCCTTGCAAAAGCAGAAAGGAAAAATTTTTATGCGATATAATTAAGTTTACAGTGTGTTTTAGGGTTGTCGAGAGTGTCGGTGAGAATGTAAACGAGGTAGCAGAAGGAGATGTGGTGATTCCAACGTTCCTGTCAGATTGTGGAGAATGTGCAGATTGCTGTTCAGAGAAGAGCAACTTATGTTCAAAATTCCCATTCAAGGTCCACCCATGGATGCCTAGATATGAGGCCAGCAGATTCACTGATCTAAACGGAGATGTTTTATACCATTTTCTCAACGTTTCGAGTTTCACCGAGTACACTGTTTTAGATATTAGTCATGTGGTCAAAATTGATCCAGCAATCCCTCCAAACAGGGCATGTCTTTTTGGCTGTTGCATCGCTACAGGTATAATGGGGTTTTGATGTTATGGCATTTAAAGCTCCTTTCTTGGTGCTTTAATTTTCACCATCAACTTCTGACGAGATATTATGTACTAAAAACATGGACCCATTTTTGGTTTTTAATTAAGGGGTTGGTGCTGCTTGCAAAACGGCCAAAGTTGAGGCAGGATCGACTGTTGTTATTTTCGGGATCGGATCAATTGGATTAGCGGTATGATCTTGGAAAAAAGTTTCACCATGTATCTAAGTTGGAAAGATATATTAACAGTTTGCTTGAATTCTAGGTTGCAAAGGGAGCAAAACTCTGTGGTGCAAAAAGAATTATAGGAGTGGATATAAACCCTGACAAATTTGAAATTGGTGAGTAAAAACTTTTATTGTTGAATTTTCATGTAGTTGGGAACTTGTAGTCATCTCAATAGTGGCAAGAATCACCTTCTAATGTGAATAGCAATGATTGTATATGGTCCACCATGTGCCGAATCAAAAGCTCATTATATAGTGGTTGGTAGATTACCATGAGTGCAAATAATTTCCACCTTACACTTAATGGGCTACCGACGAGTTTCGGGTGGCTTTTAGTTGATCAATCCTTCAAATTTGTGCAGGGAAAAAATTTGGAGTCACTGAGTTTATCAATTCAAAAGAATGTGGGGACAAATCTCTAAGCCAGGTCTTTTTCTCCGTCTATGATATTATTTGTTGAAATTAGTAGCTGTAAATAGGGAATTGAAAATGAAATCTGATATACTTCTGGTGACTTCGGCCTGTGGGCATCAGATAGTGACTGTAGCCTGAAATTTGTACCTATAGTCACTGAATTCAATACCAAATTAGAATAGTTTCGGTCTCTATGTAACTTTGAGCAGGTAATCATTGAGATGACCGGAGGAGGTGCGGATTATTGCTTTGAATGTGTCGGTTTGGCATCCTTGGTACAAGAAGCTTATGCAAGTTGCCGTAAGGTATAGCTTTCTCTTTCAAACACAAGCGCAGACAAAAAGATGCATTTATAAGTTTATGTTCTCAAAGAATCCTTAGTTTCTACATACATTGATAGGCTTACTAAGCAAAATAAGATTAAGTGATCCATGATGTGTGGGATAGTTTCATCATTTTCTGCAACTTAATTAAGTTTTGTGTGTAATTGCAGGGTTGGGGAAAGACAATTGTTATGGGAGTGGACAAGCCAGGCGCTCAGTTGAACTTCAATTCTTTTGAAGTCCTTCATTCTGGGAAAGCCCTTATGGGATCCTTGTATGGAGGAGCCAAACCTAAGTCTGACGTTCCACTTATGCTAAAACAATACATGGACAAGGTAATTAATTAAGTTCTTTTACAGACATTATTTTATCTCCTTTCTGCTCTTTCCCTATCTTAATTATGGTGTTTCAAATGCATACTTTTGAGGCCATCAAGTGGCCTGCCAGCAGGCTATGATAGTTTTAGTTGCATTGTTCTTGAATCATTTACGCGTCAATAGTATAAAAAGTGAAAATTCCACCCTAATTCTTTTCATACATGGATTGATGGTATGAGTTTATGCTTGTGAATTCTCCAGGAGTTGGAGGTGGACGAGTTTGTCACCCATGAGGTGAAGTTTGAAGACATTAACAAAGCCTTTGAATTACTTCTGGAAGGGAAGTCCATCCGATGTGTGATATGGATGGACAAAAACGAGTGATTTCCTCATAAAGGTGAATTATGGCTTTTATGCTTTTCCTAATAACAGGGCTTCACTTGTGGCATGGATGGCCCTTGGTTATTTTCATCATTGCCCATCTTTTGTAAAATTGAGATTGATATGTATCTAGTTCAAGTATTTTTAATAAATTATATTTTCCCTGGATTCAAAGATCTCAGAAAACTTATGTCAGTCCTTATTTTCTTCTAAACAAGCCTCACACTACACATACCAGCAGTCTACACTTCATGACACAGTGAATGCACTTGATGCGCCTGTAAAGTATTCATTTGGAGAGTCCTTAGTTTTCTTAGATGACCCAAAGTGCCTGAACCGATAAACCCCGGAAGCAGCCTCCTCAGGGATTTCCCATTCAATGGTTGCTAAACCATAAAACGTAGTGTTATCTACCTTATATTTGAAAAACAAGCTGAAATCATCATCATCATAAGCCGGAATCCATCGCTCCCCTTGAAGCATCTCCACTCCTGCAAATGTGCCTTCTGTCAATAGGTCATACCTAGGGTTAGCACTATAGAAATTGGCACTTGGTTTATCTCCCTTTTTGAATGAACCGCCTTTCGGTTGGGCTACATCTTGATTTATGTCTCCCAATTTTTTGCCAGGCGGCGGCAAATCCCCTTGAGGGTCTAATAACAAGCTGAGTTGAACAGAGGAGAGATCAGGTGGTAACAAGAATGGTCCAGTGAGCTTTTGTCCCGTAGCCATTGCTTTTGCCAGCTTTTTAAACTCTTGGATATAAGCTGATAATGTATAAGGGCCATAAATTGTGGAAGCAGCCTGCATATTTCATTGCATATACTAAGTGAACTGTAAAACAAATTTCTTGTTTGATCTGAGTTGTTTTTTTGTAGTCCATACCTCGTATCGTTGCTGCTTGTACTCCTCAAAAGTTGCTACATATTGAGAATAAGTGTTTGTAAGCCCTGCTATTACAACATGGGTATCATTACCAAATTCTCCATTTCCATTACTAATCAATGTCTCTTTAACTGCTTCCCTTAGTCTTCGACCGGACATTGTTGTGAACTCTGTGAAATTTGAAAGTTGTAAGAATTTGTGATTAGACATTAGTGAAGAAAATTTAAAACTATAGTTAGGTTGAGTGTCCAAAAATCAAACCTCCAGGCACAGATAGGATGACAAGTTTTCCCAACCTCAATATTTGAATTGGAAGAATGGCGGGCTGCAGAAATGTAGACAGAAAGCAGCAATGTTAGAATATACTATAGTTTTTGAGCTTCGTTATTAGCCATTTTCTTTCTTTTTAAGATGTAATAAGCTCAATTGGATTGGATGTATAAGGAAAAAATGGTTTTACCGCCCAAGCATAAGGTTTAAACATTTCCCCAGTGCTAAGCAAAACGGCCTTGGGCTGTTGGCAGTCCACCTGGTATTGGCTTGGCTCCTTCAACAAATCCCTTAACTTTTTCCACATTTCATTAATCTGCATCATAAAAAACGTCGGAATCTCATCTTTTCTGTCTTTTTAAACACAAATAAGTTTGCAAGTCAAGGCTCGATTGGATTTTTGGTAAGCGCTAATTACCTCGGTGTCACCCTGTTGAAAACCAAAGACTCCAGGCCCATCAGTGGTTCCAGCGGCAAAACCAGGCCCAAGTGCTGCCGGACAAGTCTTTACTATAGTGTTTCCATCCAATTCCACTTCAATATTGGTGAAGTTTAAATAGGTATGGCGATAATCAATTTTCCCACTTAATTGGTCACTGGCAGAATTGAAAAGCTCCACTGCCTTTTGATATTGCCTCTCTCCTATAATCTTCGTGCTCAATATTTCATCAGGGTATCTATAATAGTACAAAAATATAAAATTCATTTTGATCAAAGCTTCGCCGAAACAGAGACTTTAAGGATGTGATAAAGGTAAATAATATAAATACCCAGGACCACGACCCACGCAAAGCTGGTCATTGCCATTGCAAGAAGAGTGATTAAAATCACAAGAATTCCCAGTGTCAGTGCAAAATGCTCCTAGCACATTTGGGGTGACATCTCCAACGTTGGATTGGCAGAAAGCTCCCACAAATCTCAACCCATCGTTCTTCCTCACCTTGAACCCTTGACTTGCTGTTTTCCCACAGGGTTGTCCTCCCGTGGCCTTGATGGTTTGGGCTTTCTCTATGAGTGTCTTGATGTCTATCTCACAAAGAAAGGAGAATGAAATGTGTAGATATCAGTCTGCATAAATATTTCTTTTACCATATTTAACGTGTGAAAGTTAGAGATATATATTCCTACCGGAGGACTTGGTGTTTGAAGTGGAGAGGGATTTGTTGCTAATTAAGTTGAACCAGTCTTCAAAGAACCTAGCAGCAGCGCCCTTATTGTCTCCACTGACAAGCTTGTTGTCTCTGCTCATAGAAGTTCCATGCGTGGCGAACCAGGTGAATGCACCTAGGCTCGTCTGGCTCTTACTATCCAAAAACTTGACAAGGGTCATTATCGTATCGACGTCGGTGGGGTATTTAGCCCTTTCTTCTGGTGGATTGAACAGGTAAGCACTTGGACTCCTGTTTATTCCGGCATTCTCCACATCCCCTGTAGAAATATTTGCCATGTTAAAGAGATCTTAATGAACAAGCAAATTAATTAAGCGTGTGAAGTCAGAAGTAAAACGTTGATTACCAGTATTCAAGAAGACCGAGCCTGGTTTGAGATTGTTGTGAGCTTGAACAATGCTTTGCTCGATTGCCGTGACAATTGCATCAAATGATTGCTTGATAAACCCTAGAGAAGTAACAGAGTAAACCACATACTGCAAGTAACCACCAGGCCCAGCGTGAGTATGTGTACCACTGATGGCCAAATTTTCTTGTGTATACAAATCTCCAAACCTTCAAAATAAGTTTCGTATATCAACTTTAAAAGGTGATATATATTCGATTCGAAGTTAAAGGTGAATATCTTGCATTGCATGGCTCTGGTTTTACCTTGTTTTGAGTCTCTCGAGCACTTTTATAGTAACAAGCTGGGATGCCATGCCTGCATCAAGATTTACAAAAGCAAACCTTGCACCTTGGGAACTTTCAGCAACAATGAAAGCTCTCGCTCTAAGTCGGAAATGGATACCGGCAGTGTTCTGCTCCATGTTAGCATAGCCCATCATGTTAACATCACAAGCAGGACCAGTCATATCGTAGCTCCCCAATCCAGTCAAGTACTCTCCATCAACTTCATTTATGAAGGTAAAAACAGAACAAAGAGCAACAAAAAGTGATAGAAAATGCAGGTGTTTGTGCATTTTGCGCCAGTTGACAGAGTACTCTGTTTTTAACCAATGCTATATAATTTCACTACCCATGAAGCAGTATATATATAAAGCTAGGTTGCTTTGACAATTTCCTGGTTTTTTCTGGCGTACCATATAATGTTTCTTAGTATTTAGTGAACAGATTCGATTCGTGCAATACAAAAACAGGGATTATCAGCTTGTTTTTTTCGTCTATATGCTTCAAGGGTTTAAACAGTTAAGTCGGCACAAGAGCATCATATTCCTGGGTTGTTCCGCATAAGGGATCATTGCCAAGGTGTGGGCTTGTCTATTGTCAAATGCATTATGCTGCTTTAGCGGCAGACAAATTAGAAGGTTGAGAAATAAATTTGTTAAAAATTAAAATGAAGCCAATGTCAAAAAGCAAAACAAGACAATAGTCAAGACTATTTCTTGTTCTGTAAATTTAGAAATTGCATGTCAATTCTCAATTTTAGTTTTAAAGATGATTGAAGCACCCATTCTCGTTTGCTCTGAGATAATTGATTGATTTTACCCATCATGATTGCGGTGGTCCTAATGAAACTTCTAATCAAAAACTGTGTAATATTAGAAACAAGAAAAACAGAACAAATTAAAGTGGTGCCACTAAATGTTTTCGATCGTACGTTAAAATTTCCATTGCTAGTGTATCGAATATGACCTCCATTACCATTGG
>AWUE01017707.1:0-30274 GCA_001974825.2 Corchorus olitorius | reverse complement strand
AATTAGAAAACATACTTAATATTTTTTACAAATTGGATACAATATAAGTTAATACTAGTGTGTGAGATATATATAAACTGAAAAGCACACGATAATTTTATATCATATTACGTTTAATGAATTTATTTTAATTAATATGGTTTGATTTTTAACTAACATGATAATATCATTTTTATCAAATTTAACGTGTATGCATGGGAAGCATTGGTTTTCATTTAAAAGGATTCCCTAATTTGTAAAAATTTGCTAAATATGTGTTCTAATTTGTTGGAATTGTGTATTTTGATCCTTGTTTGACAAAATCTAAAAACATTTAGTCCTTATTTAAGTATTTAGCCTTGGGAATAGGGCTTATTTGGCTTTTTTTAAGAGTTCAGGGGCTTATTTGGCCGAAATAAAAGTTCAGGGGCTTATTTGACGGTTCGGTGTAAGTTCAGGGGTCTTTTTGCTCATTAAGCCGTTTCACCAAGGAACGTGAAGACAGTCGCTAGCTAATAGAGTGGGCATGCTATTAAGTGACATTTCAACCGAAAGATAACCCAAGGAGAAAAGAAAAGCAAAATGTATCACTTTTCTTCAAACTTAATGTCTTTGAACCTATTGAATGTCTCCATGCCCTCATCTATTAGAAAAGGAAACGACATTAAAGAAAAGTGTAAACTTGAAGTTAAAATATTTGAACTACTATTCAACTACATTTATTTTTTTGAACGAAAGGTTGGTTCACTAATAATGAGAGCAAGTGACGACTCTGCCTACCCTTTTTATCTCTTTCGTTTTGGTTTGAAACAGAGACATTTTTTCTACTTATTTTCAGAACACTTGCCTTATTAAAACATTTTCACCTCATGAGCACCTTTACTACTTGGACTATAGCTTTTCTTCATCAATATATTGCAAATTTTTTTTTTCACTTTTGATCAAATAAAATATAAATTCAGAGCTTTCTAGGCAATTTAATCAATGGGACAGGAATGTGATGACGTGCATGCATTTTGTGCTTTGAAAGAACCATCATTCAATATTCATTCTCTAATTTTTATTTTACGTATTTGAAATTGATTTGAACAAATTAATGTAGCCCTAACCCCAAGTGTGTCTTTCATAGAAGCAAGATGTGATGTGTTTATTAAAACTTATCCTAGAGTGGTTAAGCTTATCCCATTTTTTCCATTATCTTCCATTAATATATATTCATTTAGACAAAAGCAGATACAATCATAAAAGTGGGGAGGGAGGCATGGGGCTAGAGATATGATGAACGAAGAAAAGCATTTACAACAAGAAAAGAAGATATTGATTCATTATAAATCACAAAAAAGAAAGGAATTAAGCAAATATCATATCCTTCCTCACATACATACATATAATTAGACCTCTATTAATATAAACAAACTTTTTTTTTTTTTAATATGCCAAACTTAATAGGAAGAAGATAAAACTATACGAAGTTTCCATACAAACCCAAAAGAAAACAGACGATTTAATTCAACAAATGAACCACACAAACCATGGCATTTTTACTTAAAAACAGATTGCCTCCTTAATGGGAACCACACTCCTTTTCCTTCTCTTTCTCCTCCTCTGTCTTGGAGTGGTATCCAGGAAGCTTCTCCTTGATTTTCTCCAGAAGTCCCTTCTTTTCCTTCGCCTCAGCAGTTTCATGGCACTCAGGGGCGGCGGTCTCAGCCGGTGGTGGAGGAGGGGGAACCTCTTCAGTTTTCTTGCTTTGTCCAGGGAGTTTCTCTTTGATCTTATCAAGGAATCCCTTCTTTTCTGGCTCACATGCTTCATGATCAACCTTTTCAACTGGGACTGAGGTGTCCTCTTCTTTCTTTTCTCCGCCTCCTAACTTCTCCTCGATCTTTTCCTTCAGTCCTTTCTTGTCCTTCTTTTTCTTCTTCTTCTCTCCTCCTTCACCTTCTTCCTCATCGCTCGACTGCACATTCAGAAAACAGATTTCATATTCGAAGATCATCAGTCTCTATATAATTGAAAACTTTAAACCCAGTTTACTTATTAAAAACTTGAAAATGAAAAAAGGTCAAAAGAACTTACAGAGCTGGAGCTGCTATCTGATCGGTGAAGCTTCTCGAGGAGACTAGGCTTCTTCTCCTCCTCTTCCTTGCAGGGCTCTTCAATCTTAACCTTCTCATCGAACTGGGTGGCGATCACCTCCTCCTGAGGCTTCTCCTCCTCTTTCTTCCCCATGAAATCGAACAACCCTCTGTCCTTTGACTCAACTACTTCCTCACCACCAACCTTGGTCTCGCACTCGGGGGCCTTGTTGTGATATTCCTCAGCCATTCTTGATCAAACTTAAATTTAAACGAATATGATCAAAGTATTTGGAACAAATGAACTAAGAAGATGAAATGAGAATTTCGTCGAACACTTTACTAATGCAGAGTTTGCTACTCATTGATGGGATTCTCAGCACTGAGAGGAGTGGGGTTTTTATAGCATCCAATGCCATCAATATTTCACCACGCGTATCTGACGCGATTAAGAAAAATAAAGGAGGAAAATTTTGTTAAATTAAATCTAAACGGATGCCATTGCCAATTGGGTTAGCCAATCGAGTCCCATTCCTGTAACCGACGTGTGCATTAATCCAAGGAAAAAAAGTTCTAAACGGAATACTCTCAGGAACATTTATTTTAATGCAATCGCTTCATGTCTTTGACACCTGTCCCTTGAGCCTATGTGCCAACTAATCACAGCGAGTGTGGACTTTTTGTATCAGCTCAGCGCGTGGTGTAAAGTAATAGTCAAAAGGCTAAAAAGAAGAAAGTAGAAAAGGAGAAAGAGAGTATAGACACTCTGGACTGGTCATGCCAGCATACGACCAATCGAATCGATGACACGTGGAAGGGTAGAACGTGGAGGGGTTGTCCCTGGCGGGACCCAGAATTGTCGGTCAGGAAGGTCGGTGTAGGGGCCCGCAGAGAGTTTGATTGTTAGGCCCACGTGTCAGTTACATAGTGAAGAAGGAGCAGCTATAAGAAGGAAAAGAGGCTTCCAGATATACGAACTGTTAGGTTTTCTGGAGGGGCCCAACAAATTGTGTGGGCTTCCGCTTCGTTGTACGTTAATCTCACCTCTTTAATTTGATTAATTAATTCTTCCCAAATTTTGATCCATTTGATTAAGAATAAATTTCATGGATGTCGTTACTTTTCAGAGAATAGAGAGATACGTTACTTGGGAGGGAGGCTCTGTGGGAACAGATGGGCGGTTTGGGATTACCCACTTAAACCCAATAAACTATTTTTGATTATAGCACTTGCACGTGACGGAGTCTAATTGTTTGCAATTTCCCACACTTTGGAACGAAAAGGACGTTGGCTACTTGGCTTCAATATGAACCATTATTCTATGATGATTTAATTTGTTCTAGTAAAATATCGATGACAATATTTTGAATAAGGACATTAGGGAGATGCAAGGCGACGACAAATTTTGAGAACCGGAAACACTAATTAGGAGGTATATGTTATTTTCAAGGGTAATTATTTGATATATCGGCGATGTAATTTTGGACTCCACAAGCAGGTTGTGGAGTTGACACATGTCCATTTTTTTAATTAATCAAACTTTAAATATTTCAATCTAGTCCTTAAAGGACACATGTCACCCTTCAGAACCTGTTTGTATAATCTGCTAAACTCCACTAACAATGTATTGTATAATTTACCTATTCTTAAATAAAGGCTTCTTGAGCTGAAATTCAAATTGTAGTGCTTTGAATTTGGGGACTAGAATTTTCTTTTGTAATGGCTATGAGGCTATAACTATGCTCGTAAGTTTGGCTGGCTTGGATTCTGAAATGCTTCAAACTTCGGAGTTCGGACCTTTATAGTTTGGTTTAGGCCTGTTAAGTGTAAAGAACGGTGCTTGAAAATGGAAGGGCTTTTTGCCCAAGACTTCGAAATGCTATGCATTAGGCCCATAGTGAGGATGGATAGTGGACACCTCGCCTTGTTTTTCTTGAATACCTTGGGCGTCAACTCTAGCCCAACAAGAGCCTAGTTTAGTTTCGGTTGACGGAGCTTGAAAGGGATGATGAGCTAGTGGTCGGGGGACATATCGTTTCTTATAAAGTACCAATCATAATTTTAAATTTTGCAAGGATTATTACGAAACTTATACTTATAAGTGATGCCATTGCATCATGTTACTTCATTATTATGATTGGACAATTGTAGAAGAATTGTAGCATTGTAATTGATTTGCTCTTGTTCAATCAGTCAATTGGGACCATCGAGCTATATATGGATGATTGGATGGGATATGCTTCTTCTTAAATAAAAAAAATCGGTATCAATTCCAAATACTACTATAAAGGTTTTCTGTTTTTAGATGCTTAGTGACAAATCAATCAATAATCTCACAAAAATTTATTAAATGTTAGACGAAACTCAAATATAAAGGATAAAATTTTGAAATCCGTCTATAGAATATGTATCAACCAATTGAGTTAAATGTTCAAGTAAAGTCATCAGTAATTCAATAATAAAAATTTATATAAAATAATCATCATCCACATAATTTGTTGATAAAGTACTGAATTTTTAATTAAAATAACTAAATTTTGATCCCTATCTAAAGACCTCAAAAAATACCATAACAAAAGAAAATTTTATACCTTAATTAGTAAAAACTTTTATCGTCAAAAAAAAAAGTAAAAATTTCTTATTTCTATTACCAAGTCCTGGCCCATGCCAAGCATAGAGCTCAGTCGAATGAGAGGCCCAATGGGGCCTTTGGTCTTGCATTGCCAAGTTGGATGGAAAACCCGTCAAACCCGCCGGCTACAGTTTTATTTATTTATTTATTTATTTTAAATCTAAATAAAATTTCTATATATTTTATAGTAATGGAAAGGAGAAAAGAAAAAGGAGAATAAAGAGAAGAGAGAAAATTAGGAGTAAGAGAGGGTCTACGCATTACGCAACGCTGCAACGAACCCAGGCCAATTTTTTGAATCGAAACATTGATGCTCTCCCTTCCCTTTTTCCTAGCTCCAATTCGTATCTTGCTCTGCAAATTCTCAATTTTTAACGATTTTTTGAGCTCCGAAGCCACCAATCAAAGCATAAAGCTGAAAGGGAGGGAACGAAGAAGGGGAGGGATGATAACGCGATCGAATTTAGCAGAGCAGTTGAGAGAGTATCAGATTCGATCTAAGCATGATTGGGCCTCCGTTTCGTTTTTCTCGTCAACGGCTAATATCACATCTTCTAGGTAAGCCAATTTCCTTATTTTGCCTTTTTTTTTCCCTCGATATTTTATTCTTCAAATTTTTCTGTTTGCTGAAGACAAAGGTTAAATTTTATGATTTTTTTTTTTAAAAAAATTCTGCTTTTGATTCTATAATTAGATCTTCGTGCTTAGCAAGCAAGTTCTGAATTATATGCTATCTGAGCTCCGATTGAAGCGTTGCCGATTTACTTAGAAAAGCTAGGGATTTTTAATAGGATAATTAGGTTGAAATATTAGCTGTAGCTTCTCGATTATGATATCTAATATAATTTTGTCTGAAATGTTCATTTATTTGTAGATTTTGTTTTCTCAATGTGTTGATATGTGTACTCAAAATGGGGGGAACAAAGCTAAGGAAAAGAAAGAGCTTGAAAGATTTTCATAGTAATTAAATTGTCGTTTTGAAAATATATTGAAATTTTAGGTGGTCAAACCCGGAATTGACTCTGGATTTTGATAAACTGCTATTGAGTCCTTATAATGCACGTTAGGTCCTCAAAGAAGAAAGAAGAAGAGTGTTGGTATTGCTTATTCATCTTAGTTTCCATCAAAATAGAAATTTAGGTTGCTGGAAGAAGACTGCTTGGGGGTGGGGTGGGTGGGAAAGTGCCTCCAGTGATTTGTGAGAGTTAGTTTTAGAGGTTTAGGGTTAGTGCTGTACCAACAAATTAAGTTTAGTTGTTATACCGTTTTGAACTTGCTAACCCTTGTTTTTTTACACATAGGTTTTAATATTTTTGTTATTATGAATTGGGGTGATTGGTGTGTGAACTAACTCGACGATGGCAGGAGATGCAGAAATGCAATATACTTGTGCCCTTACATCTTGCCAACAACTCAGTTGTTATGATGTGTATGTATCATGTGTATCTGAAGATTTTTTCATAGCTTTAGTCACTTAATAAACGTCTATAAGGGCAAACTGCTTACTTTGCTGGGAATTGGCGCTTTATAGATGTTTGCATTTGCTCAGATTATGGGGCTTAGCCGCTTAGGGTGGGAGTCCTTATGATTCTGATGCTATCTCAGATTGAGAAGTCTTGGTGCCCAAACTTGATTATGATTAACTGTTGATCCTGGATCTGTGCTTTGCAACATGTGTGCATTTGGGATGTTTTTGTGTTCACTTATGCATGGAAAATACTCACGGCTTTATATTTTTGTCTTTTGTCATATTTCCAACAAGTTTTGACATGTTTGTAAGGTATCACTTAGTTTGATAAATTGTAGGAGGCAGGAAAGTCCAACCTTTTGTTTGGGAAGAAAAACTAGAACATCTAGATACACAGTTTTGTTGAGATCCATTAATTCATTCTTCATTTTGCTATTTGTTCTTCTCTGTCTCACGATAAGACTGATTCTAATAGACGTGCTTTTTATCCTGTTCTTTTATGCAGGGTGGATGTTGTGGTCTTCGTTATATGGGAACTTCTTATTTTAGCTTTCCTGGTTTTTTCAGCTGTTTCTTTATATTTTAGGCATATGCAACTTGCCTTTATCCTAGTATGCATCACAATGCTATTGCTTCTCTGCATGAAAATCACAAAGCAAGTGAGATTGGCTAGGAAAAAGAAAAGACGGATGCTTCTTCCATTATCTATGTAGAACTACATGAAGCTTGAATTTGTTTAAAAGGAACCAACTTTGTTTATGTAAATTTGAGAATTATTGATCATTGCTTCTAGCCCAAGCTTGCTCTGGTCAGTTGGAATATGTAATGGCTGCCCGGAGCTAGTCGATGCAGGAATTCGGTATCATCACCTCAATTGGTTGAACCATGAGAAGTCTAATGATTTAAGATGGCAAGTTCAGATGTTCTAAGTGAACTAAGAGCAGTTAGTTTAAAGTATGGTGTCTTCCTCACCACCTATGCTTTATGCATGGCTCTGAGAAACTATATTGGAAGGCATTATGCTGATATTTGTTTAGAGATGGTTGTAGTTTATAACACATGAGAGGATAGAAATGGGGTGCTGTGAGTGGTTGAAACATTTTGCTTGTATGTTGTACCCATCTGATTAACTTGCGACAGATCAAAGTCAATGCTATATGGATTCACAGATTTCTAGTTGATAGATGAGTTACATTATTGCATGATTTGGCTTATTTGCTTTTTCTAGTGTATCTGTCTATTTAAAGAGTAAATTAACTAAACAGTACTATACTATCAAGTCTTCGCTTTGACAACAAGGTTGCTTGATTATCACCCACAGACAGGGATACGCCAAGGTGACAGGTAATCCCTCCTCCGAGCCGTGCTGTCTCAATAAAGAATGTGACGCTTCCAAATATAATTGTGATCCCCTTGCGCAACCACCATGGGCATGGTCTTTTCAATAATTTTTGCAAATACTAATTCCCAATTGTCGAATATTGCAAATATTGGGAATGAGCTGAGGCTCTTAACGATTAAGCTTGATTATGACCAATAATCAATTTGGGTCTTCAAATTTAACTTTATTGAATATTTAACCAATATATGAGATGAGATATGGCGTGGACACCAATTTTTAAACCGTTTGCACTCTTCTTTTCTCACTAGATGGGGGGGACCAAATTGTTTCTTGAATAATTTTAAAAGCTTATATTTCCTTTCAAATAACAAATATTTTTCGTGGTAGCAATTCACTGTCAATTTGAAATTTTCCTTTTCTTTTTAATAAATCAATGCACGTAGAGGATATAAATGGGGTGCTGTACGAGATTGAAACATTTTTCTTGTCCGAATGTACCCACATGATTAATTCACAACAGATCATCCAAGTTAAAGCTACATGATTCACAGTTTTCTAGTTGATAGAAGAGTTAAAATTCTTGCAAAATTTGGCTTATTTGGTTTTACCAGTGAGAATCAATCTATTTGAAGGGTAGAGTTCGTTTTTTTTTTTCGTTTTTTTTTTTTTAGGAAGAGTAGAGTTGGTAGCTCACACCACACGAATTTTCATAAATATGCACCAAGTTAAGAGCTTTGACAGTAGCCATGTCAATAAGGAGATTTAAAATACACCATGTCTGATATGTTTATTAATTTATCTGCCAAGACTGAAGCTACTGCTGCACAGGGATTTAAGACTATCTGAAACGAGTTGCAGTTGCTCATGATGTTTAATATGATTTGCTTTTTCATTACATGAGCCTTGGGTGGAGAAGATCCTTTAATCATGCAATTGATGGCTTTTTCCTCACTGGGGTTTAAAGAAGTGAATTTCTATTCCCTTGGTCACTATGCCCCATATTGCTCCAGTAGTCACCAACACACTAAGGACCATTCCTATGACTCCTAAACCCCAATTAAGGCACCAGCCTGGGCTAAATTTGTTAGGTTTCTTGATCATCACCCACATGAGACAGGGATACGCCAAGGTAATCGGTAATGCAATCCCTCCAATCAGTCCTGCCAAGCTCGGCAAGAATGGTAGCGCCACCGCAATAAAGAACGCCAAGCACCCGAAGAAGACCCTGATCGCCGTGCGCAGCCACCGTGGACATGGCCTTTTCCATTTGCTTGTATATCTGAACTCCAAATTGTCGAACACCGGCATAGCGTATATTTGGAATGAACTGAGGCTGTTAACAACAACAAGTAGGCTCGTTATTGCTAGAAGCAACCTCGTGTCGTGTCTGTGGTATGTGTACAAAGCTGTTATTAACTCTCCATTTTCAGCAATCTGTAAATCATATATACCACAACAGATAATTAGCCACAATGCATTTAATTATTATTTACGAGATGACCCAAGTTTTCCGAAGTTTTTGATATTCTTACCAAGTTTCCATAAACCCAATAGCCACCGATTGCAAGCGGAAACAAGCATGCCGCAACAATTAAGTAAGCAAATTTCACTCCTCTCCACATCGGTAGACGGGAAGGGTGCTTTCCACTCGAAGGCATTGTCCCCTGAATGAGAGAACAAGATTACGAAACATATTTGGGTTTCAAATAAGGGAAATTCTGTTGTATGATTTTATCTGATATGCCTTACCTGTATCTCAAGGACGAGATTGTGACCTCTAAAAGCAAAGGCGATTATCCCAAGCGCATTGAAAATATTGAAAAACGAGGCCACTTCGAAATTTGCCTCAGGCGGATCATAAGACACGCTCTGTGGCGGACCTTTGGAAACAGAGACGATCCATGTTAAAGTGCAGTAGGTGATGGCCGTGATTGCGCCGACTAGGGAAACTCCAGCTATGGAGTTCAAGTTTGGAAGTTGAGCCAGAAGTATGGCTAAGCAAGTGAACACGACGTACCACTCTACAACAGAGAGCTGTTTCACGCTACATGAGTCCCCACACACGCTATGGAAAAATATCTTCATGGTCCTACCGCCGATCATGATCAGGGTCACGCAGGTACCACCTGATAGATACATGATGGGGAAAAGAGCCAGCAATTTCCCCAGTTTTTCTCCTGTTGAAATAGGACATGATATGAATGTTAATTACTATACCATTGATTAAATATCATGTTAGACACTGTGATTAATTTGTTAATCATGATCAGTCTCCTTAGTTTAGTCAAATCATTGCATGTGAAAAAAAGTTTTGATTTAGAGATTATAATTACTTTGGTTTGGGGTTTTCAACTTTTTTTAAAGTCTTCAATCAGATCAAACAACACTTTTAATTTGTGTATATAATTAGATTAAGATAAAACTTATCCTTAATGATTAAGATCATGACCATTATTAATTTCCTTAACCAATCGCCCTTTTCCAAGGGTTCCTTTCATTTCTAAAGTTTGCTGACGAAAGTAAGCAAAATCTAAAGTTTTCATGAGTCTGGAATAGTTGTCGTCTTACCGAAAGCTGCCATGGAAAGCCGAAGGTAGCGGCTATACCGCATCCCAGATTCTGATTCATGAAGCTGAATCAGTAACCAAAGGGTGTATAATTGCCAAATAAAAGCCAATGATAGACATATAACTCCCCACACCCTGCAATAATTAAGTTTCATATATATATGTTATTTATTTTTGTTAACCAAAGCGCATAGTTTTGACAAAATCTACTCCAATTTGTTACTTTGGCAACTACTTACCAACCAAGAGTGATGAAAGCAAGAGGAAGAAGAAGCGCTTGAAATCCAATTCCCGAACTAAGTGTGTGAAATGCTGAGTAGTATGCGTTACCATTTCTTGACTCAGTAATGGGAAGCCAAGCTTCCTGAGGGTCAAGCTTGGTAAACTGTCCAACTTCTTCCAAGTAACCTTGCATGCTTGCAATTGCCTTCTTCATGGGGCTAGCCACGGGAGTCATCAAACGTGCAACAAAAGGGCTCCTCATGGGGGTTTTGGGGGCCGAATCAAGCAGCGGCGACCGAGACATTGATGGACAATTCAGTTGAAGTGGAGGCGCCGAGACCACCAAAGTTTCCATCCCTTGCCTCGACTGCACTTCCACAAGATCACCCATATATATTGATTTCCCTTCTCTTTTTCAAGTTATATATAGAGAAATTGTCAGCTATAGCTTTTCAAATGAAGTTTGATGAGGGGTTAACAGAGCTCTCTGTTTTCCAGCAAGGTGTTTGATATAATTCTCAGTATATATATAAGTAAAGATTCAGGGAGATTATGGATTATGGATTATGGATTATGAGATGTGTTTAATTAGGAAGTGGACTCGTGAAATAATCTGTTGTTGTTATGCCTGCAACATGGTATTTAAAGTATAATTAACGTCGTGGTCGTGGATGCTGAGTAGGTGAAACTATGGAAACCCAACGAGGGTCAATAGTGGAGAGTTTTTTTGATAAAGTGAAAAAGCTTTGACTGACCCCATTTGGCTGCTGTTATTTCACTTAAAGACAGCCTAACCAGTTAGCTTTTACTACTTTTTTCCTGTCTGTTTTTGGGACCATATATGGCTTAATATCCCGAAAGGGCCGCAGCTGCCACCATTGCCTATGTCACCCACATTATATCACCTTCGTTCAATCATCATTTTGTTTTTTGTACTTGAGAATTGCTGCATCAATATTTATGATCACAAATTGAGAAAATAAATTGGGAATTTTCACTCAAGAAAAAGAAAATTTGAATATTCATGAGTTTTTGTGAAGGATATTCTTAGACGAAATAAAGTTAAAGAAGATTCCCATTTTCCACAATTATACTTTTTATATATTCTACTATTCCTTTTAGAAACATGCAAAATTCATAAGAATTTTAAGTCTTTATATGATGAGTTGACTCAAATCCATTTAATAAACGTGCCAGGGATAGAAATTTAAGTCTTTTTTTTTTTCCTCCCTTTCTCATTTGCTTTTATTAGAATAATTTCCTCTGCCTTGTCTGGTGCTGTGTTTAGTGAAATAGTATTGAAATGGACTAATAAAAAGTCAAAATCAAAATCAAAATCAGTCTGCCTCATTTTGGTAGGTGGCCACTGGGCTTAGCTATATACTAAGAAGTAGAAACAAGAAGGGTACTTTCCATGATAATTCATCAGATAGCTTTTTTGTGCATTTGGTTTAGTGGCACTAAAGAGAACCATATATTTTTCTGTACAATTTCCTTTGTGAAAGTTGTTTTGTAGCTTTTCTCTTTTTTGCCTTCCTTTCATGAGGGCATCTCTCATTTAATTTTTCTTCTCTACTTTGCTACTTTGTCTTTTGCTGGAGTTGATCATACCTTTGTATATTCTTAAAGTCGTGAATGGCGGTAATGGATTTCATTTCTTTTCCCTCTTTCATCTAAAGATTAAGATAAGTATACATTATCATTGTACGAAGACGTATCTGTGTCAAGATCCTTACTCAAATTGCATAATTAATTCAATGGTAAATTAAGGTTGGCCAAAGTGGTAAAGGCTTGTCTTTATATTGAAAGACACCCAAGTTCGAGTCTTCGTATCATTATTAGTAAGTAATTAATGTGGATTTGTCTTTGACTCTAGATCAGGATAAACCCACTTTGCTCCTAATAACTTTTTTTTTTATATATATTAAAGAACAAAAAAGGGAAAATGGGTATTGATATAAACTTCATTAGTAATAATGTCTCAGGATAAATTAAGAAGTTTAATCAACCAGAATGAAAGCTGAAAAGCTCTCAAATTCATTAATTAGCAGATATTTAGTTACTGAGGCTTGAAAAAGCTAACTTCAATACCTGTGTCAATCACAACATAAACCCCTGCAGCTATTAGCAAAACACTAAGAACAGTGCCTAAGAGTCCCAGTCCCCAATTCAACCACCACATTATGCTAAACTTCTTAGGCTTCTTAATTTTGAGCCACATAAAACATGGATAAGCAAAGGTCACCGGCACCGCCACTCCACCAATCAGACCTGCCAGACTGCCCAAGAAAGGGATTGCCACCGCCACGAAAAAGCAGCCGTATCCAAACATAGCCCTGAAACCTGCCCTGAGCCACCATGGACATGGCTTATGTTTCCTCTTGGTGTACTTTGATTCCATGTCATCAAACATTGGCATGCCATAGATTTGGAATGAGCTTACAGCATTAATTATGACAAATAAGCTTGTTAATGCTAGAACAGCTTGTGAAGTGTCACGTCCATGGTACTGATAAATTGCTCTTAGCATTCCACCACTTGCAGGAATCTGCAATTTTACAGCAGAAGAGAAATTCAACATGTATATATAGTCATGAAGCCATTGATTTTATCCAATTTATTATAATTAAGGGCATAAATATAGAAACCTTGTGACCATAAGCCCAATATCCACCAATTGCAAGGGGAAATAGGCAGAGTGCAATGATCAAATATGCAACTTTAACCCCTCTCCACATTGGGATCTTAGAAGGCTTCTTTTCACAAGAAGGCATGGTAGCCTGCGTCATCAAAAGGAAATCACATCATTAATTAAGGAAAACCTTTTGACTGCATTTCATCAATACACTTTTTCACCTTTGAATTGAATTCACTCTCTAGGAAAAATCTGTCTACTTGCAATTTTTTATACAAAAGCATAGTAAGTAGTAGTAAATATCCAATTAGGATTAAAGCCTTAAACTAGTATGGGATGATGTGATATTGAACATTGGACACATTATCTTTCTGTTAACTTTTTGAATGCTAAAATAGTAAAATTATAATTAATCAATTAAACTTAATTTATAGGCTCTGTTTCCTTTTACCAAGCATTTAGTATCTTTACAATACCTTAGAAAGTTAAAGTGTCAACCAAAATGAATCAAATCGTTTTCCCATATTTTTAAAATTTTGTATTGTATAGTATAGTATATAATATATAGTACTAATCAAGAATATATAATAACAAAAAGTAATCCTGCAATAACTGATGTTACTAATCATTAAAAATAATTTATGTAGCAAAAAAAATCATTAAAAATAATATACTAGTCCGACAATGTTTTATGATTTTTAATTTATTTGATAAAACAAATTTTTTTTTTTGGTTCAAGATAAAATAGTTAATTGGGCTATCTTCAAAGCACAGTAGACAGAAAAGTTAATTGCGGTTCAAGTTTTTGTTCGTTAAAGTGCTTCTTCCTGTCTAATTTGAATCTTAAATTATAGCACTTCTTTTTTATCCACTTTAATTTAATTATCCATATTTGACACTTTAATTATTTTTTATTCCAATTAAATAAAATTTTCTTGAGGTGAAAAAAAGAATTATATTTCGTTTTGATAAGTGGGCTAACTGAATAGTAAAACAAGTCCAAAATTGTTAGTTAAAATGGATATATATTTAAAGCCCAACAAAGACGGAAACCTTCAAGCAATAGGCCCAATATTATTATAGCCTTATATTTGTCAATTTCTTTTGACCCAAACGTAAAGGAAGGGGAAGAATGTCAATTGTCAAAACACAAACCTGAATTTCAAGCGTAAGATTGTGGCCTCTAAAAGCAAAAGCAATGATTCCCAGGGCATTAAGAACGCTGAAAATCATAGCCATGTTGTCTTCTTCTTTGATGGGATCGTAAGAAACCCCATCAAGCCTTCCCTCAGTTACAGAAATCATCCACATCATGGTGCAGTAGCCAATAGCAGTGACGGCGCCAACCAGGGAGACACCGGCAATGGAGTTCAAGTTCGGTAACTGAGATAACACGACGGCGGCGCACGTAAAAACCAAATACCACTCAACAGTCGTCAGCGGCTTTGCAGAGCAATGGCCGCAAACAAGTTGGAAGAAAAGTTTCATGGTTGAACCGCCAACTATGATAAGGGCCACGCATGTGCCTCCTGATAAATACATGATTGGAAACAGGGCAAACAGTTTCCCCATTTTTTCACCTGGTTTAAGCAAGAATTTAATCAGGATACTTTTAACCCTGGAAAAAATCTAGCTATTTTGGTTTTACATTGTGCCCATTTCTTAAATTTCACCATTCCAAGTCCTCCTGTGCCCGAAAGGGTGAAAAAGCTTTAATTTAGAGTTGAATGGAAAAATATTAAAAAAATAAATAAAGATCTTCTAAACTACTTTCAACAGTTAGAGGGGAAATGGTCACGTTATGTAGGGCACGGGATGAAGTGCCTTTATGTTACTTTATCACATGCTTTGCTTGATCACTTGAATTTTCTGATGCAAACAACTTGCAGTACAAAAGTACAGGAAGAAATTAATTAATGAACCAAAATTAATATGTAAGAAACTGACCAAAAGTAGCACTGAAGAGTTGGAGATATCTGCTATAGCGCATCCCAGTTTCTGCAGATTCATGGAGCTTGACTAATACCCAGAGCGTGTAAAGTTGCCATATGAAAGCCACTGTCAAGCTTATTATTCCCCATGTCCTGCATGCATGGATATCCCCAAACCATATTAAAGGGAAAAATAAATTCATTCTTATACTTAACTCAAAGTTAAAAATTAAGAATACTTACCACCCAAGAATGGTGAAGGCTACGGGGAGAACAAGGGCTTGAATTCCAATTCCAGAGCAGAGAGTGTGAAACGCAGCGTAATAGGCGTTACCATTTCTAGACTGAGTGATGGGAAGCCATGCATCCTGGGGATCAAGCTTGGTGAGTTGGAAAGCCTTCCTGATTGGACTTCCCAATGGGGAAAGCAAGTTTGGAGATGTTTTCTGGATTCTTCTGTTGTTTGCTGCATTTTCACCATGAACTAATTCTTCTGATTGGAACAGAGGATTTCGTGACAAAGAAGGTGAATTGTACTGCATCTGCATAGGAGGGGCTTGAATGGCAGAACCTTCTTCAACTACTTGATCCATATCTTTCCTGTGTCTTCAATTTTCCCACTCTTTTTCTCTCTTAACTAACAAAAGTCTTCATTCACACTCTGTTTCGCACATAGGGGAACGACCAATTTATAATGGATGCATTATTCATGCAAAATATAGAAAAAGCTTGAAAACATAAAAAAAGGGGAAAGACAGTTACAAGTTACTGATTGATAGTTTAATTTGTGGTGAACCCATCTCTACTAGACAACTTCAATTGACCGGCATTCATTATTACTGGTGCAGCAATATGGACTAGATCTTTAAGGGACTATATATAGTACATATTTTTTTTCCAGGTTCTCCATTTTCTCACATAACTTTTTATAAATATTGCATGGCTTTTCAGTTAGTAAATAATTTTTTAAGCACTTCATTCATTTGGTGAAGTTCTCTTCTGCTTGACTTGGGCTAAAATAGGTATGCTTCAATCTTAATCAGTACTATAATTTTTTATCATGACAATACGTTAATGCTAAGACTTAATCCTACATTTTTCCATTTAGGTAATAAGATATTTTCAACTTTCAACCATGCATATATATTTAAGAAACAAAATGAAAATTTTGACTTTGTAAAATGTCATCAAAAGGAATTAGAGTTCTAGATGGATATTCTTTTTTCTTTCAATCATTTTCCTCTCTATCGTACTTTCCCACCATTTGCCAGAGGAATTGCATAGACTTTAGTGTCCATGCACACAATTTCTAAAATATAGGTGCCATTCGGATTTCCAATTTAAAATTTTGGAATTTTTACACACGACGGAAAGGCAAAAGCCTTTGTTACTATCGCTTCAAGGGCTATGCCCCGGTCAAAGGCCACCTCAGCTGAAGTTGACCAATTTAAAGTTTTGATTGGAGAATCCATATGGGTTCATTAGCTACTTCACTATTTGCTCTTCAAGACTTCAACATCTCGAAGCTTTGAAAATGATTAAAAAAAATGCAACTATTTCCTCTTCTTTCCAACTTGTTGGACCAACAAAGATGGTACAAGGATACAATTTCTTTGTTGGGGCCATGTACCTAACCAAATTAGTATTTGAAAAATTAATGTTTATATCAGCAAACAGTATATATTCATACATTATTATTATTCAAAGAGTCTTGATCATCAATGAGCCTTATAGCTTTTGCATAAAATTGGAACTTGAAAGCTACTAATGATCAGTAAAAACAGGCCGCATGTAAGTCCATACAAAATTAAACTATATTAATTAACTGAATTATAAAAATAGAACAAAAATATCTCACGAACTGAATTATTTGCTTACCCAGTCTGTGAAGAACTCAAGATACAAATTAAGGTGAATTTTGAATAAGTTGCCAAAGATTGAGATTTAGAACCAGACCACTTGACCAGTTACATTTAACATTAATTTCAAACAGTACTGTATCAAGTCAAAGTCATATAAATACGAGAATTTAATGTTTATCCTTGTCTACGTATACAAAGGATGTCTAGCACCGATCTGATCTCAAGCACTTGCCGATATATATATGCATGGTGATGATGAATGCCTTAAACATTCATATATAGCTCAGAGATCTAATTGTTGTTCTGCTTTGCTTGATTTGGGGTTTATGTGGTTTCTAAATGGAATGAGTTGGTGTCAATGGCAGTTGGAATTGGCTAAGTGTCTCATCTGATTGATTTTAGATTCTTTTTCTTGGTGAGTTGCCTCAGTGTCTCATGTAATTGAACCATGTAAGGTCAACTAAAGGTTAGATTTTCATATTCTTTTTCAGATTCTTTTTTCCAAATGGAATGAGTTGGTGTCAATCCATGTTGTAATTAGCTTGATAAGACAGGTTTTATTTCATAGATATCAAACATGTTGTTCGGAGACATCCTTACTTAACTATTTAGAATGGGATCCTCGGAGTCAACAAAAAGGCCCCTTATTCTTTGATAAGCCCCTTTAGCAATCGAGACGGAAGTAACCAACTTCATTGTATTGTGTTGATTTGCTGTTACTTACCGAATCAACTTCTGATTCTGCAGGAACGCTTGCTTCCTATGGGCAATTAGTTAAAGAGATTTTTTTTTTAAACATTGCTAAGTAATTTTTGCTTTATTGCGGTTGAGGCCAATATTCAATCAAATACTAAAAATGCTATTCTTTATATGCTTTCTTGCATTCTCATATATAAACATGAACATGATTAATATGAAAAAAAAGAAAAGAGGTTACTTAGCCAAAAGTCTAGTAATAATAATAAAAAAAAAATAGTAAGTAGTGAACCAACTAGTTCATCGACTTAATCGATCAGGGCTTGGTGACAGTCTGACAGATGTATGCTTGAAAGAAAGTATGAAAACCAGGAATGCTAATACGCCTAGCTTCTTGCTTCTTCACATTGTAATCAAAAATCTTGTCATCGTCCATCACTAGCAACACTTGATAAACATTTGCACCATAACTTAAGAGACTATATGATGGACCCACAATAGGCTCTCTTGGTTTCCGCTCAACATTAAGGTTGGGAATAGAAAACATGCTCCTCCATGATTGATGGTTCCCATATTCGTCCATCATCCATACTCTTACTTGCAACTCATTGCCGGTCATCAAGCAAAGTTGTCCTCCCAAAACCCCTATAGATCTCAAAACATATCCTTCGTCAAGCTCAGGAAAGGCTAGCATTCGAGTACTCGCGGTTTCAAGGCTAAAAGCTAACAATAATTGTTCTCGTTTGAATGCTAATACGACGTCACCCAGCCAGTGTAAGGCACCACTTGCGTAGACTCCTCTAACACAGTGAGGATTGAAGCCTGATGTATTCCAGTAGTTGGGCTTCACTCCAAAATAGTCAGACCTTAGGCGATAAGATAATGCCACAGTTTCTTTCGTTGATCTCTTATTAATCCTAAGCACTTTGTAATCATCACTGCGGGGATCATATCCAAATCCCACCATATGTAATTCATAATTATAACAGTAATACGGCGGCACCGGAGGTAAAGTCCGGCACTCCCCTGTTGACATGTTCCACAAGATAGTAGTATCAGTCTTCCTACTATGCAAGCAAAACAAGCCATCGCATTCCCCTACCAATTCAATATCTGGTAATTGAGTTGTACTCAAGCAATCATGATTGGTGATATCTAAGGTTTTCAAATCCACCGAACAGAGTTGATTGTTCACAATATTGACTAGGGTTTTGGTAGATCGTTGGTTTATATGCAAAAGCCATTGCTTAGACACACACCTGAATCGGGAGAGGCTCTTCATGGGTAATCGGCTGAGTATCTCCTCCGTTATTTCGAGCGGAACGTCTTTCTCCATGACTCTTCCACGCCGCACACTTGCTGCTGATTTCCACAAATATAACAAGGACGGCCAAAGAAAAAACCTAATCAGAGGACGGCCCAAAAAAAAAAAGCCCTAATTAGAGGACTTTAGATTACAAAATATACTAAAGATACTATATATATATACACGTATGACGTATTACCTTAAACCGCCTATAAAATTTAAAATTTATATATAGGATACCAGCCCTGCTAATAAGTCAATATCTGAAACATTCAAAATGGGATACATATTCCGCAGCTAATTTTCTTATCAGCCAATATGTATAAAACAAACTCGAAAGGAAAAAAAAATGTTAATCAAGGATATTGATTATTATTCCCCATGTCCTGCATGCATATATAAGAAAATCATTCTTATTATACTTAACTTATATAAGGCTAATAACAATCTCAAAGTTACAAATTAAGCATACTTAATTACCACCCAAGAATGGTGAAGGCTACGGGGAGAACAAGGGCTTGAATTCCAATTCCAGAGCAGAGAGTGTGAAACGCAGCGTAATAGGCGTTACCATTTCTAGACTGAGTGATGGGAAGCCATGCATCCTGGGGATCAAGCTTGGTGAGTTGGAAAAAGCCTTCCTAATTGGACTTCCCAATGGGGAAAGCAAGTTTGGAGATGTTTTCTGGATTCTATTGTTTGGTGCATTTTCACCATGAACTAATTCTTTTGATTGGAACAGAGGATTTCGTGACAAACAAGGTGAATTGCTCTTCAAGACTTGATCAATATCTCGAAGCTTTGAAAAGGAAAAAAAATGCAACTATTTCCTCTTTCCAACTTGCTGAACCAACAAAGATGGTACAAGGATACAATTTCTTTGTTGGGGCCATGTACTATTTGAAAAATTAATGTTTATATCAGCAAAAGTACTTATAGTAAAAACAAAAGCTGGCATTGGCAAGGCTTATTGATCAAGACTCTTTGAATAATAAGTACATACAAAATTAAACTATATTAATTAACTGAATTATAAAAATAGAACAAAAATATCTCACGAACTGAATTATGTGCTTACCCAGTCTGTGAAGAACTCAAGATATAAATTAAGTCATGAATTTTGTTTTTAGGTAAAATTAAGTTGAATTTTGAATAAGTTACAGAAGAGTGTGTGAATTTATAGAACCAGACAACTTGACCTGCAGTTACATTTTTAACATTAATTTCAAACACTTTATCGATCGGTATGTTGCAAGTCAAGGTCATATAAATACGAGAATTTAATGTTATCCTTATCTAGTTAGTACGTAGAAAAAGGATGCCTAGCATATTGATCTGATCTCAACACTAGCTAGCGGCCATATTATATATATGCTGATATGCATGCTACATGATGAATGCCTTAAACATTCATATATATATAGCTCAGAAAAAATGGCGTCATAACTTTTGTTTTGCATGTCGTTCAATTCCTCATGCGATTGGACTTAAATTTGCCACGAGAAGGAAGAATTTTATTTATTGAAACAAAAGCAAGCTCACGCCAAGTGGAACATACAGTTCGTGTGTTGCTTAACACATGATCCTGTCGAAATCTATGTACTGATCAATTATTAATTAGTTCCTGTCTTCCTGATCTGACAGCTTCAGATAATGCCACAAATCAATTAGTACTTTATAATACTCGTATCTATTTTAGCATGCACTAATCTAGTTGTCTCTTTAGTTATCACACTTTTGGTTAGGGTAATTTTCTGCAAAATATATAATATGCACTGCCACCTTATAATTATATAGAGTAATTTTCTGCAAAAACAATTCATATAGTCAAACAGAAAAGTAAATTATGTATATTGCGATTTGCATGCTACATATGTATATGCAAATTAATTATATACTAAGAGGGAGGAATTACAAACAAAAATTTGGTTTTTATTGGCTTGACGCCAACTTAAATCTTCAGAATCAAATTTGCTGATGTACTGAGAAGTGGCCAACAAGACAAACAATTGCTTCTCCAGATTTTCCGAGACATGTCTTTGAACCAATGAGATGACGTACTCCAAGACAGCTGCATCGCAGGGCAAAGTTATTGGCCCATCCGTCGGCAATCCGAACTCTTCTTCAGACAATCTGAAAAGCTCTTTGAAAATGTTGGTATGGAGATATGCCAAAGGAACGACGAAACGTCTCTTGTCCAAAGAATAGACAACGAAATGGCCTGCCCTTGCTAATTGCTTGCGGTTGCTCTTAGGGAACGATATAGTTCTTGTTCCAATGCCAGCCATCCTTTTCCACTTCCTCGCGAGGAAGATGAGTTTCTTCAAACTGATCATGGGAATAATTAACTGAAATATTGCTCTGCAGTGACAGTTTTTCTGATAAGAACAATGGTGGCAGAGAGAGAGCTACTATTTATATAGTGGTTTTGTAGGAAAGCAAAAATTTGAGTTTCAACAAAAACCATGTGCTGATTGGATAGGAGAGATGGATTTGGACGTGGGTTTCTTTTGGATTTTCCTGCACATGTGGTGGGGGGCCCCTGGCAATCCACATGGATATTAGTCTTTACGGCCCTTCTAGTACAAATAATTGCAATTCAAGATCTTACAAAAAAAAATGGGTTTATGAAGAACAAATATTCAACAGCCGTTCAATCAAAGGCAGCAAATTAAGGGCCAGGCTGCATGGATTGGAGTTCAACTTTTGATGTGTTCTATCAAAAAAAAAATAATTGAATCTGATGATTTGAACTTTCAATATTGAAAAGTATTTAAGCCCATTGTTAGTTAACGTTGATTAATTAACTTTAGGTACGATAGTACTTCTGTCTAGAAATCAGTCCAGGCAAGTTTAATTTATAATTCTACAATATTTTTGCATAATATCGAAAAGCTACCAAATTAAATTATAAGTAATAAGACAAGTTTCTAATGTACTCTGTTTTTCAGCTAATAGTAATTAACATACTTCCTCTGTTTAATGAAGTCTGAAATTCAAATTAGTACGAGAATGTGTGGTGTATGGAGTGGACACGTTACTGTGACAAAACTGCTTATGTGATTACTAGATTCTAAATGACAAGTTTTTGCACTTTGTTTGAGTTTTTCTCATTCCTCTGTTTCAATGCAAAATATCATATCAAGTTCATCTAAGACACCACCATTCTATGGGAAATAGTAGTTGCGAATCAGAAAACCATGGCTTCAGTTAGCCAATTGCATGAGAAGTAGAAATGAAGGCACTTGCAGATACTAATGATCATTGTTAACAAACCTAAGTTCGTGAGCGGCGAAGTTTCTGGTTTTTTCTGCAAGAGGTGATGAATTTGACCAAATCCTCGAAACAGTCTTGTTCTGTTTCAGAAAGCAATTTGATAGACCGGTCGGTGGCTGCAGACAGTAAACGTGATGAAGAAACCAACAAAATTTAATGCCCTGCTTATTAATTGCGGTTTGCAAGCTTGCAAAACTGTTTCTGGTTTAAGCTGCATATAGTGTAATTCTGGGGATCCTAATTTCTCGATAAAAGTTAAAAATCACAAACATTTCCTGAATTTTTGTTTAACTGGTAGTAATAATAAAAACAAATTGCTACTTTGTATCAGATTTGTCAGCCAATGATTGATGAGTCCTCACTCCTCAACCCAAAGTTTAAGTGTAAAATGCAAGAGACAACACAAGAATTTGATAAACAAACAGTTAAAATACTAATTTCATCCCAGCAAAAGGTGAATGATATAGTTGCATGATTAATATTAATAAAAAATAGGGTTCATAAGATTTTGTTATGGGTGTATGAAAGTTGGTCGATGTCCATGTGCAAAAACATGATGTTTGAGATAATGTTATTGAACTTCGTGCTCACATGAGTACTTTTGAGAACTGTGAAGACCGTCATATCCATCTAACTGGCCGTAGACGCCTTCCTTCCACTCATTCATGAAACAGAAGCCTGATTAATCCTCTGAAGATCAAAAACTTTCTCTTTATAGGAGCTTGCAGAAACCTAGGAGAGGCAACATGATTCCATAATTGGAAAGATACAGAAAGGATCTTAGGACAGAACAGAACTCAGAAGAGTTCACAGTTAACAGCAGATTCAGGATATTCCCCTTTGTCTCTCTCTCAAGTTGTCTTAAGGTTGCAGAAGCAGAATGCAGATGGATCAAAAGCATGCAAGAGTAATCACCGTCACGTTTTTAAAATAATTCAAAGCTTAAGTTGCATGAAATGGGAAGACACGTGAACTCCCCACCTGAGTTCGGTTGATTTGTTTAATTTCAGCAATCAAAGATTCTTTCTTACAATGCAAAACTACAGAACCTGATGAAAACATGTGAACATGATGTTTACCAAAGCATGAAATTCATTGGAACATCATTTTCAGGTTCCAAAAAAGTTAACAGGAAATTGACTCCGTCCCCCATATGCTTCTACAGCCAAAAGTATCAAAGCCCTTGAGGCCTTCACAGTGCTTAAATGGCCAACGCCAATATAAACTACCAATATCTTAATTAATGAGTTCACATGTGTTAGACCCCACTTCCATAATTAAACTTGAAAACATCTTTAGTATTAGTATTTTCACATTTCAGAGATTTTCCCGAGTTTGACAATTACCCACTTGAGAACAAGTAGTACACTTTGGAAGTGCAAATGGGAGGAGAGAGGACCATTTCTAATAATCTATATTCAATCACTTTCATCCTCTGTAAAACATCTACGGACGAGTTTCCTCAAGACAAAACTAAACTATGTTTTGTATCGATCAAGGCACATGGATGGGTTTTCTACATTATTTTTGGAAGCAAATAGAAAAAGTTTTATAAACCCATTATTTCGTTTTAGTCACAAGGCAGCCCATTCCCTCCACACATTGGAAATCTACACTCTTATCACCTCACGTTTTAGATCTTTCCAACTGCCTTTATAAACCCGACCGAAGCCCATCAATATGAAGCTACCGTTCAATCTATAAAAAACTCTTTTAACGTATCTATCAGAAACTCCCAAAAGCTACCAAGAAAGAAAACCGGAAAAAACGGTAGTTAAATTAATGAAGGGGTCTTCCATGAAGCTGAGTGAGATAATAGAAAGATGGAGGAAGAAGAAGAAGGGTCATTTTGCTGTGTACACAAGGGAAGGAAAAAGGTTTTTTGTGCCTCTCTACTATTTGAATCACCCAATTTTCAGAGTTCTACTGGAAATGGCAGAGGAAGAGTTTGGTTCAGCAAATCATGGGCCATTGCAAGTTCCATGTGAGGAAGAATTGATGGATTACATTCTTTCTCTTCTAAGGAAGAATAATTCTGAGAATGCGGACAAGGCTTTGGCGTCCATGACTACTACTTGTAAGGGAGGTTCAATATCTTCTTTCCTTCCTCTGTTTTATACTCATGCCCAAGGTGAGCGCCAATCTATGGTTTCATGAGACATTAAGAAATTTTCAGGCTTTTAACATGCTAGTTGATTTTTGTTGGCTGAGGATAATTTGTACATTGGATGATGAGTTTAGGACAGTTTTCTTCTCTTTTCAGTTTCCTTTTTGCTTTGCTTCTGCCTTCTGGTATGGATTTTAGAGCAGATATATATAGGTATCGATTGTCTAGCAATAAAATGACCATCTAATTAATCTGCAATTATATCTCACAACTTATCGCCTTCAGCTACCGACTTTCCACTTTGCAATACCAGTTTTTTCCCTAAGTAAAGAAGTAACAAATATATATCCACCAGAAATAGGACTACGATCTCTGTTTTCCTCCAATTCCACATGGAAACAAGAGAGAAAACTAGGATATGAATTTTCATGAATCTTTTGCCATCCATTGCAAGTTTGCAACAGGGTAAGATTATCTTGAGTCGTTGAGTGACGCTTTCAAAGAAAGAACAGGATTTCTTTGGGCTAAAAAGTAAAAATGACGGTCTTTGTGCCAAATAAATAACGGTCTGTCTCGACCTTTTTTTATAAGATACTAGTGTTACATTGGGCCCAAACCCACGAAAAAATTATAAATTTTAAGTCATTGGTACTTTCTAGGCCCAATTCAAAGTCATATATGGGAGTTTCAACTTTCAACTTTCATAGAAGAAGAATAAAAGTTAGAGAAGGAAAAGCAGGGGCCTAAAACCATTTACAGGGCAGTTCCAATTTCCAAAGTGCAAAAACTGGATGCTCAATTTCAAATTTCTTGGTTTATCACCTTGGTTACATTTCAGACATAGCAAACGCGGTGTTTTACAAGATATATCAGTAACTAGAAGCGAGCCAAGAATTTTTGCTTTGATTTGAACATGAATTCATCATTATTGAGAAAATCAGAATCATTCAAATTTTGGAGGTTGCAAGCTCAATGAGATGCCTTCTAAGAATCTTGCCAGATGGATTCTTGGGTATTGAAGTTATAAATGCCACTTTCCGGATTCTCTTGTATGGTGCTACCTGTGTTCATCATCAATTACACCAAAAAATGTTTTAAACTATCCCTAATTCCCTATATGAGATCATAATCCCTGTTCTGATGCAACATATAACTAAATCATGAATCTTTTAACTTGAGAAATAAATTAAAAAAAAAAAACCTGTTTTGCTACGAAATCAATGATTGCAGTGTCTGATATATTGCTTCCAGCTTTTCTAATCACATACGCCATGGGATACTGCCCAACCTCCTCATCAGGATACCTGATCATACGAAATACATATATATTAATGGAAAACATGACATATAATATATAACTGAAGATCAGAGAGAACTTACGGTATGACAGCAGCATCAGAAATGTCTGGGTGAGAAAGTAGCAATGCCTCCAGTTCAGCAGGAGGCACCTACATTAATTAATTTTTTTCCCATAGAATGTTAATTATTATAATGCAAAAATATATATATTTAGTCATTCATTTTGAAGATTACTAAATATAAAAAAAAAGTACTGAAATAATTAATGTGGTGATCCACCTGATATCCCTTGTATTTAATCAGCTCCTTCAACCTGTCAACTACAAAAACGAAGCCATCTTCATCAATGTAACAAAGATCGCCAGTCTTCAACCATCCCTCTGAATTTATTGTTGATGCTGTTGCTTCTGGATTATTAAGATAACCTAACAGGATCGAGATCCACCACATAAAGTAACAATTACTGAAACTTGATATTACTATTAATGCTGTAAGGGACAAATTAGTAGCCAGTCTTTTCTGTAACGTCAAAATCAATCAATCTTAACTCCCAAGAATAATTACGACCGACTTTATTTTTTGGGAGCATGACGGTCCCATCATGTTACCATATACATATATGCATGATTGGAAGTAGGATTATTGGGTGTACGTACTAATTAATTAAGTTAATCCAATCTACAATAACCTATTCACCAAAAAACAATATTTCAATAAACTAAAACTTAATTTATAAATGTAGATCATAGAAATCCAACCAAATCCAATTAATTAGTGTGGCTAAAGCCTAATTCAACCAATTGTAGGAACTATTGATGCCAGTTAAAAAATGTGATTAGTTGAAATAAAATTATACAGTAGCAAGACTATTTTGTATCAACATTCAACAGTGGAGGTGACAGAGCAGCGGCGATAGCGCTTTCAAATTAGATTTCGTGCGATTCAATGTGCAACCAAATCTTTTTTTTTTTTTTTTTTTGTAAAACATGTGCAACCAAATCTTCATAAAGCAACACTAAGCATTTTTTATTTTCATATATACCAAACGCTAAACAATTAAGAACGTTGACCTTGTGGTATTATTATTATTTTCCCTGAAAAATCTATGGAGTAATTTTATAAGCTATGTCCCGAAATGCTTCGTGAAGGAAAGAATTAACAACTAGAGCATGATTCTCATTTCTTAAAACAATACCTTTCTTTCACCAGAAAACAATACCTTTCATAATTGAGGGACCCCTAACCCAGAGCTCACCCGTTTGATTAACCACCAATGCCACACCAGTATCCGGGTCCACAATTTTGGCCTCCAAGTTCGGACTCAGCAGCCCCACCGTGCCATACTTCCGACCCTCCTCCGGCGAATACATTGACGCGCCAGACCCTGTCGTCTCTGTTAACGCGTACCCCTGACGAATATGCACCTTCGGAAACTTCTCCAAGAACCCATGGATCACTTCCTTGCTCAGCGGAGCCCCGCCGCATAAAACCGATTGCAACGAACTCAAATCGTACTTCCTTCGTATCTGATCGGCCCCCTTCACCATTGCCAGGAGTATAGGTGGCACGAGGGGTAGAAACGTGACACGGTACTTCTCCACCGCCGACAGCATTTCGTCCATACTGAACTTTGACAGAATCACCACCGTCGATCCTACCGTCAGCTTTCCTATCGCATAAGCTCCGAAACCGTAGATGTGGAACATGGGAACGGTGCAGATATGGATTTGCTCTCCTTCGTCTGGATTGAAATTGTATGCAATTGAGAATGTCTGTAGCAGGGCCATGAGGTTTCTGTGAGATGATGCTACGCCCTTGCTGGGACCCGTTGTACCGGACGAATAAAGTAGACTCGCCGTGTCATCCTGGTAGACTCGGTCCCTGACTCGGCTCCCAGTTGGTTCTTTTTTCATCATTTGATCCACAGTTGCAACAATTCTGGCTTCACTGGTGCTGGTTTTTATGATCTCCTGCTCGTCGAGTAGCACGATAGGGAGAGTTGACTCAGCGAGTTTTGGGACGAGTAAGCTGGTGGTGAAAACGAGGGCGGGGTTTGAATCCGCCATTTGTAGCGCGATTTCACGAGCTGTGTTGAGGGGATTGCTGGTGGTTATAATAGCGCCAAGAGACATAACAGAGAGACAAACAATGGGGAAGTAGAGGGAGTTTGGAGCGATGATGAGAACGACGTGGCCTTTCCGGATTCCCAACTCAGATAGACACGTGGCGACGGAATCTACCGCTTTCCAGAGTTGGGAAAAGGAGAGTTGGCGGCCGGTGGTGGCGTCGATGAAGGCAATCTTGCCTTGGTGGGGGTAAGAGGAGATAAAAGTAGTGATGTCAAGGCAGGGGTTGGATGGAAGTGAAAAGGGTTGGCGTTTGCTGTAGAATGTAGAATTGGAAGAACAAAAGCCACTTCTTGGATCGATTCTTAAGTTGCTTATTTGACCCATGGTTTTGTTTCTACGACTGGGTTTGAATAGTTTTCAGAGATTTTTTGTTGCTTCTAATTTGCCAATGATTTTTATATATAGACTATAGACTATATAGTAGTAGCAAACGGGAAATTAAGTGTGGAGGCGTGACTTCTGGACAATAACAGTAATCCTGACTTCTGATAGCCCAGGAGAGTGTGTTGGGTTAAAATATTTGCTGGCTGTCGGAAAAGCTACCCTAGCTACTTACACAAGTTGGGCGCGCATTTTGCATTTTTCATAATTCATATCATGCCACATTTGATATGATGGATGGGAATTTGGGGTTAAATTAAGCAAAAAATATTCTTCAATTTCCTGCACTATTAATCCAAAGGTTTTTGCCAGTTGTAACTTGTATTTTTTTTTTGCGAAGGAGAGAGATAATATTAGCTCAAAATAAGTCTAGGGAATGAGGTTCCCTTACAGTCAACAGATATAAAATCATAAAGAAAGTCCGGAAGGTCAATAAACACAAGGAAAAGCTCATTGTTGGGAACAGACATCTCCCTGGCATAATTAGCAATTTGATCCGCAGCTCGATTGGCTTCCCTGAAGGAGTGCATCAGCATGCAGCTGGAAAAACTTTGTCTCAGTGACTTGCAGTCATCAATAAGGTTTCCCAAAGGGTGGAAACTGGTGTTAGCCTCATCAATCAGGGATAAGATACAGGCAGCATTAACATTAACAATAAGCTTTTGAACTCCTAAACAAGCAGCTAGATTAAGTCCATCTCTAAGGCCCCAGAGTTCCGCCTCAAGAGAGTTGGCAACAGGCAGCTTCCTGGCATAACCAGCCATCCACTCCCCAGATTCATTTCGGAGAAGACCACCAGCCCCTGCTCTTCCCGGGCAGCCCAAAGAGGAACCATCAGAATTCAGTTTGGTCCATCCCATAGGAGGGGGAGACCAAGATATGTTACCCATTATTCTACTAGGCTTAATAGTGGGCTGACTGGCCAGGTGAAAGAATTCCTTGGCTTGGATAAGGGATAAATCAAATACTTTACCAGGGAGCATTGAGCGACCCTCAAACAGCCTCAAATTCCTAGCTTTCCAAGTGTGCCAACAGCAGTAAGAGAAAACAGTAGGCCAAGGTATGCCTTCAAATGAAATAGAGGAAGATAAGTTAAGATGGACCCAATGAATAGGTTCTTGAGAGGCGGTGAAATCCCTAGGCAAAGAAGGAAACCTCTCCCAAACATTCGAGGCAAAAGGGCAATCCCTAAGAATATGCAAAGCTGACTCCTCAGAGTCAGGGCAGATATCACAGCACATCTCATTGCTTATGCTCCTCCAATACAACAGAGACTTAGAAGAGAGACTGTTATGAGCCAACAACCAGAGAAAATATCTAATCCTAGGCTGGCAACAAGCCCTCCAAATTCTAGACCAGACAGGGTTGGAATCATAATCATTGACAGCCAAAGAGTAGGCTGACTGTAGTGAAAAATCCCCATTACTCGAAGAGTGCCAACAAATTCTATCCTCTCCAGTGGAGGAAAGAGATGAAGCCGTGGATTGAATCTTATCCATAACATGCTGAGGAAGAATAAAAGAGATTTGGTTGAGGTCCCATAAATCATTATCCAGATGACACTGCGATACAAGCAATCTATCCTCTCCCAGATTAAGTGGACCATGGATCAAAGATCTAATGGAGTGGTTAGAGATCCAATTGTCAAACCTAAAGGAAGTTTGGTTACCAGAGACAATCAACCTCCTACAACCTCTAAAGTAAATCTCTTTCCCCATTGCAAATGCTCGCCCAAGTCATAGAGTTAAAACTTGGCCTTTTCTCCAGTGTATCCACATTGTATTTCCTCTTCAAGGCCTTAGCCCAGATGTCATCAGGGTTTTTCTTCAATCTCCATATAAGCTTAGCCATCAACGTGAGATTCCTCCACTTGGATTTTTTCACATTGATGCCACCACCCTTTTTCTTCCTAGTAATTTTGTCCCATCCAACCAAATGCAAGTTTTTCTTATCAACCGAGTCACCCCAGAGAAAATTTCTCTGTATTCTATCGATTTCCAAGTGAATAGAGGAGGGGAGGCTGCAGACCTGCATTGGGTAATCCACAATAGCAGATGTCACAGATTGGATCATCGTGCCTCTTCCAGCAAGGGACAAGGTTTTAGCCTTCCAGCCACTGATTTTGCCCCTAAGCCTATCTAGCAGATAGGAATAATCCTGTTTTTTGGGGGCTCTATCTAACAGAGGACATCTGAGATAATGCCCTAAGGAAGACGTTCTTTTAAACTGAAGAAGAGAAGCAAGAGAAAGGGCTTTGTTATCCTCAACAGAGGGGGAGAACCAGATCTTGGTTTTTTCCTTATTCATCAATTGTCCAGACAGGGAGCAGTAATTCATCAAGAACCCTATTAATGGTTTCACAAT
>AWUE01017706.1:0-13799 GCA_001974825.2 Corchorus olitorius | reverse complement strand
ATCAACGTGAGATTCCTCCACTTGGATTTTTCACATTGATGCCACCACCCTTTTTCTTCCTAGTAATTTTGTCCCATCCAACCAAATGCAAGTTTTTCTTATCAACCGAGTCACCCCAGAGAAAATTTCTCTGTATTCTATCGATTTCCAAGTGAATAGAGGAGGGGAGGCTGCAGACCTGCATTGGGTAATCCACAATAGCAGATGTCACAGATTGGATCATCGTGCCTCTTCCAGCAAGGGACAAGGTTTTAGCCTTCCAGCCACTGATTTTGCCCCTAAGCCTATCTAGCAGATAGGAATAATCCTGTTTTTTGGGGACTCTATCTAACAGAGGACACCCGAGATAATGCCCTAAGGAAGAAGTTCTTTTAAACTGAAGAAGAGAAGCAAGAGAAAAGGGCTTTGTTATCATCAACAGTGGGGGAGAACCAGATCTTGGTTTTTTCCTTATTCATCAATTGTCCAGACAGGGAGTAGAATTCATCAAGAACCCTATTAATGGCTTCACAATCTCTAGTGGTGGCACTAGCAAAGAGGAGGATGTCATCAGCAAAGAGTGTATGAGATATTCTAGGACCATTCTTCCCAACCGTGAGGGGTTTCCAATTCCCCTCTTTACATTCCTTCTCAATACAGATGGATAGAAACTCCATACAAAGAATAAATATATAGGGGGAAATGGGATCACCTTGTCTAATCCCCCTAGATGCAAAGAATTCCCTGGTGGGGGAGCCATTCACTAGAACTGAGAGAGTGGGATTAGTAATGGCCGAAAGAATGAGAGTACTAAGCTGGTTGGGGAAATTGAAGAAATCAAGCATTTTTTTTATGAAACTCCACTCCAGCCTATCAAAGGCTTTTTCAAGGTCGATCTTGATGATCATCCATCCCTCCTTGGCCTGACTTGTCCTGGCTGAGTGTACACATTCCTGTGCCAAAATAATATTATCAGAGGCCCTTCTACCCGCAAGGAAAGCCCCCTGAACAGGATTGATGAGGTCCTTGAGGAGAGGCCTCAATCTAAGGGCAATGATCTTGGTGACCACTTTGTATGAGGTATTACCAAGACTAATAGGTCTAAAGAGCTTGATGGATTCAGGGGAAGCCACTTTTGGGACCAGACAAAGAAGGAAATGTTTCCAAGCTTGAGGCATAGAGAGAGAGGAAAAAACCTCCTGAATGGCCAAAACAAAAGTTTGGGAAGTGATTCCCCAGCATTTTTGGTAGAACCCCGCGTGCAACCCATCAGGTCCAGGAGCTTTGAATGGTTTCATAGACCAGAGAGCTTCCTTGATTTCCTCTGAGGAAGGAATTTTGATAAGGGTTTCATGGTAAACCGGATCAATACCAAAGGATGCAAAAGGCTTTTCAATGGAGGACAAGGGACAAGATAAGAGAGAGGAAGTATAAAGAGAGTGGAAGAAATTAGAGATATGTTTGGCGCAATCCTCCCCACTGAGCCAGTTCCCTTGGCAATCCTTAAGAGATAGAATCCTATTATGCTTCCTTCTAACAAGAGTAGAAGTATGAAAGAACTTTGTATTACTATCTCCCTCAGCCAACCAATCAATACAGGACTTCATGGCCCAAATAGTTTTCTCATCCTTCAGTACAGAGGAGAGATCCTGCCTAAGAGATTTGTCAAGGTCAATAAGGAACTGGGATGAGGCAAGAGCAAGTTTGGCCTGAATACCATCCAGTCTAGCTAAGATTCTCTTTTTCCTATGAAATATGTTTCCAAAGGTGAGTTTGTTCCAAACTTTGACTGATTCCACAAAAGCAGCAACAGCTGCATCTAGATCGAAAGGGTATAGTTGCCAAGCATTCTTAACCACTTCAAAAAAAGATGGGTCATTCAGCCACATAGGCTGAAAACGAAAAGGCCTGGGAGAATTGATAGGGAGGGTTGAAGAAGGAGAAAGGAAGATGGGACAATGATCGGAAACAGAACGAGTCAAATGAAAAAGAGTTGACTCAGGGAAACGGTCAAGCCAGGCCCTATTCACCCAAACCCTATCTAGTCTTTCCATAATAAGCGAGGATAGAGGGTGACCATTAGACCAGGTGTATTTAGGCCCAGTAAAACCAATATCGATCATACCACACAAGTCAACAGCATCAAGAAGCCATCTAGCCCTAGAATAGCTAACAGGCCTACCCCCAAACTTATCATCCCCACTAATGGGCTCATTAAAGTCCCCAATCCAAACCCAAGGCATACCCGCAAAAGAGTCGGAAAGAGCAACTAAGAATTCCCAGAGAAGCTTTCTACTAGCAAAATCCGGACTAGCATAAATAGCAGAAATAACAAGCGGTTCAGGGTTGTAACTGACCTTGGCTTTGAAAGTTATTTCCAACTGCGTGAAACTGATGATGTCCACCTGCATTTCCTCCTGGTTCCAGAGAACCCAAATACCACCAGAGAAACCAATCGGCTCTACAGAGAAGTTCCCATCAAACCCCAGACCTTCCCTTATCGCATCACCTCTGGCTCCCCTCACCCTAATTTCAGTGATGATCAGAACATCAGGGTTATTTTCATTGACAAGCATCCTAACAGTTCGGGCGAAATTTGGGTTACCCGCTCCCCTTGCATTATAGCAGATGATCTTCATGGGATGAAACAGATATATTGTCTTGCCGCAATCGGCCAATTGCTTCCTTAACTTCTTCTTTAAAGAGGATTCTTCTTCTGTTTCTGGCTGGATCCTTACCACATGCTCCATAATTCCCCTTCCTAGCAGCGCGGAAGATTCCACGGAAACGAGAGCCACCTGGACATGGTTTCCTTCCGCCACCACCGCCAGGTGGTTTCTGCCCTTTAGCTTTATCCTTGTGTCTGAGCTTCCTGGGTTCCAGATCTCCGTCCTCCCCATTTGGAGGTGGTTCCTTGTCAGAGGAAGGTCTGTAAGAACCCTCTCCAGAAGCCCCGCCACCATCATCACATACTGCAGCTCCGGATTCTGAAACCTCAGCAGGGTTAGTTCCGGCGTCGGAGGGAAGATTTCCGGCATCCCCAGCCACTCCATCATTAGATCGGCGTATTCCCTCAGCGCCGCATCGTTCGCTATCCATCCAATGTATAGTAAGCATATTTCTTTCTCCATGGGCATCAGAAATCTCGCTGTCTTTCCCACTACCGCTGGGTAGACAATGCCTAGGTGATCCTCCAGAAGATGGATCACTTCTTGTAGATCTTCCGGCAGGTTCTCTATCGGTTGGAAATCCATTACGAGTAGCAGAGAGTCTAGGGTTAAGGAGAGAGTTAGAGCAAACTACGAGGGAAGATGAATGATCGTTCAAAGGAGGGGGGGTTAAAGACTCTCCCGGGTTAGAAAGCGGACCAAATGGTTTTGGGTCATTATCCGCCGGAGCTGGACCATCAGCTAGGGCCTGGGAATTTCCAAAAGGCCCAACAAGCACAATTCCTTCCCCTTTTTCCATCACCAGATCTGGCCTTGGGCCCAAAATAGATTCCCGCTCAAGGGAATTTTTCTCCCGCTCAGCACCTCTAGATTCCAAATTCAAATCCTTTGTCTTGGGCTGCCACCCACGTGCTATACCAGGATCCATACTGACTTGAGTTGACCTGACAAAGGAGTGGGATCTTCTTCCCCTTCTCTGCCTTGCTCTGGTTCTTGACCTTCCTCTTGACCTGAATTTATTAGCTTTAGCCACCTGCATCCAAGGACCAAAATTCCTTTCCTCTAAGGAAGTTTCAGCAATATTCTCTCCTGCTTCAACAACCTTAATCTCCTTTTCACAGGCTTCTTTTTTGTGTCCCAAGAGACCACAAGAATAACAAAAAGTAACTCCTTCATATAACAGCTCTTGACTTCTCTTGCCAATGCGTATTTTGCTAAGCAAAGGTTTAGATACCGGCACTTGAACACAAATTCTAGCAAAACGGCCCCTATTGCCATTATCAGTGTGAAAATCAATCTTAAGAAGCTTACCCAATGCATCCCCCACTTTGGATAGAGTATCTCTATCAAAATACTCTACTGGCAGGTTAGGTAGGCGAACCCAGATATCAGCCACCGACTCCTCCTTAACTTCCGCCGGATTAAAATCAGGAACCCACTTTCGAACAGAGAGACGGATATTGCCCAGAAACCATGCGCCTTTAAGGAGGATCCTCTCAAGCTCAAATTTATGCTCCAATTTCACAATAAAAAAGCCTCCTTCAAGGTCAATGACCTGGACCTTGCCCTGAATCTGCCATAACGACTTAATTCTTTCATTAATGACTCTGAAGGGCAGGGACCTGCCTTGAGCATTAATGAGGAGAGAATTAGCCCAAGGGGCTCTAATTCTTGCTTTGTCAGCTTTAGAGAGTTTAATGCAAGGAATGGGGTCAGCAACATCAACCTCATCTTCCTCATCCGAGACCTCATCAACATTAAAGACTGAAAGAGCAGGAGGGGATAGGGAGTTTATAAGGGTGTCTTTGTAAGAAGGGCGTGCAGATGAACTCCCTTCTATCCCCTTAGGAATAGAAGGTATCTCCTCTGCCCCCTGATAAGAACGGGAGGGGAAGGAAAGCGGGCGACCAGCAAGAGAGCAAAGTAAGTCTTCCTCTGCCATTAGAGCCAAAGAGAGAAAGAACAGGGAAAGGCAGAGGAGAGAAAAAACATGCTGATGTCAGTCTATCATATAATCATTATAGTATTAGTCCCAACTTTTGGATTCTTTGATTGTAACTTGTATTGTTTGTTTGTAAGTATGGTTCCTGCAATGATTCTGAGTTTGACTGTCTCTCTAGGCACGTCTAAATTTCAAGGCTTTTTTTTTTTGGGTACAAAATGAGTATTCATTTTCAAGGCTTCCTACCTCTGATGTTTTTGCTGTAAAATGTAGTAATGATTAATAGTATTAATTATTTTTTGATTAGTAGTATTAATTATTGAATGAATCATCTTCATATATTAATTATTGAATGAGTAATATTTTTATGGATTTAACTAAAATAAGAGTTTAAGTTATAATAATATCAACATTATCTTTTTTTTTTTAAAAAAAATGTATCACTTATAAGTTATAAGTTATAAATCTATATACTATAGTATAATATAATATTAATAATAATAATCATAATAATATTAAGAGTTAATCGTATTAGAATCATGATGATAAGATTTGTACCCTCCAAAAAAAAAGAGATACAAAGAGGCTGTTGTAAAGTTATGAATTTAAACGTTCATTTGGAAGTTCTAAGCATTTAATTTGATTAGTACTATTTTTTTTTGATGTATTTGATTAGTACTAATATATAAACTATCTATACCAAATCATTATACTATTATATTTTTGGCTTCTCAAAAAGAAAAATCTGTTATTGTAAGGGAACCATGGTTTGGGCCCGGTCCCGGGGCAGCTCTTAGGAGATCTTATAGGGTTCTATTAGCTAACCACTAACCAGCCCATCTTGGCGAACTCTATGACCAACACGGCCCACCCCTCCTTATTTATAACCTTTTTTTTAAAATATTTTGTGGACCAACCCCCTTTTTTTTATTTAACTGATAACATAATTTACTTAAATTTTATATTTTGTCTAAATTTATCATGTTTGGTAGTACCTAAGCTACTGAAATCACCACCATTAGACAAGGCGGTGGCTACAATGAGGTGAGAGGTCCGTATTTCATTTCTTATCTATTTCCCAATTTGTAAAAGTGTAATCCACTAATCCTCATATCATAATGACCGTTATAACCGGTAACAAGTCATTACATCTCAAAAATTATGTTGTTCCAATGCATCTATGATCTATGGATACATCTTATTTGGACTTGATTGTACACATGCTATAAATAAAGGAGATAGAAATATGACATCTCTCTCTTATTTTCTCAACTCCAATTCCAATAAACAAGGCAAAGGAATTCATTGCAGATTTACAACATACAACATTTTGCTATATATGAATAACAGAAACACTAATATTAGTGTTGTTTAACTATGAATAAACGAGGCAAAGCCCAATCCAAAACAATATTGTTCAAAGTTTGGAGGTCGCGAGCTTTATTAGATCCTTCCTAAGAATCTTGCCAGATGCATTCTTGGGTATGGAAGCTATGAATGCCACTTTCCTGATTCTTTTGTATGGGGCAACCTGTCAAAATTTAGCAGCATTTGTATGATAATGTCATATGGCACCTCAAGTTTGTCTTAAGTAAAGCATCTACTTACTAATTCAAAAGTAATTAACTTAATTAAATTCTCTGATTAATCCTTTTATGCATACCTGTTTGGCTACAAAATCCATGAGTGCACTCTCTGATAAATTGCAACCGGGTTTTCTAACCACATATGCCATGGGAAATTGACCAACATCCTTGTCAGGAAAACTGAGACAAAAAATGAAACAATAAACCAGATTAACTAAACATGATTTTCTTCTGCAATATGTAAATTGTGTTGCTCCAATCAAGAAAAATGGAGGAAATATCAAGCTATCTTGGCACAAGAACTAGAACTTATTCTTAGCCTTGCATATCAAAGAAGATGAACTTACGGTATAACTGCAGCATCTAAAATTTCAGGGTGGGTAAGGAGCAATGCCTCAAGTTCTGCAGGAGGAACCTGCCAAATTCATCACAAAACTATGAGATTATCTCTACATAAAGTTACTTTAACCATCATGAGTGGTACATTAGTAGTTAATTTGCTCGATAATTAGATAGGTTAAATTTCATGATTAAATACACATAAAGGCAAAGCAAAACCCTGAACAGGGGATGGAGGGGGCAATGTCATTCACCTGATAGCCCTTGTACTTAATCAGCTCCTTCAATCTGTCAACTACAAAAATGAAACCATCTTCATCTATATAGCATAAATCTCCAGTCTTCAGCCATCCCTCTGAATTGAGAGTCGACGTCGTTGCTTCTGGATTACTGAAGTAGCCTACAATAGCAGCTCATTAAGTATGGTTGGGCAAATTTTGGATTCATATAAAAGAATAAAATACTGTCAAAATAAGTGGAGGCAGAGGCACCATCAAAATCACTAGAGGTTACATTTTTTAAGTCAGATTTCCAACTACTTCATTCACTAAATCCATAACTAAAGAAAATTATAAGAAGATAACGTGTTCACCATGTCAGCATAAATATAAACAAATGGGCATAGACTTAAATGCGTATCCAATCTTTCATAATTCTTCTTGCTTAATGGTCAGATTCTGAAAATATATACAAAAACTACTAGTATATCTTACAACAAAAGGCCAGAGCATGTAAGAAGAAAGAGACATTTTTGCTTTTTTAATTACTCCATTAAAAAGACAATTAAGAAATATAATACCTTTCATAATGGAGGGGCCCCTAAGCCAAAGCTCACCCGTCTGATTCACCGTCAAAGCTTTACCGCTATCAGGATCCACAATTTTAGCCTCCATGCTCGGCGATAACATCCCTGCCGTACCATATCTACGGCTCTCTTCCAATGAATCTGTCGACGCACCAATCCCAGTTGACTCTGTCAGACCGTACCCCTGAAGAATTTTAACGTTCGGATACTTCTCGATGAACCCCTCAATCACTTCCTTACTCAGCGGAGCCCCACCCGACAACGCCGTGTGCAATGAACTCAAATCATACTTTTTATTTATCTGATCGGCGGCGTTCACCATTGCCACCAGAATTGGCGGCACGAGAGGCAGGTAGGTGGCCCTGTACTTCTCGATTGCTGATAACATGTCGTGCATCTCGAACTTGGATAAAACTATGATCGTTGATCCTGACGCCAGCAACCCAGTGGCAAAAGCTACTAAGCCGTAGATGTGGAACATAGGGACCGTACAGATAAACTTTTGCTCTCCTTCTTCTAGATTGAACCTGCTCAGCACTGTTTGTACCATCGCTATCAGGTTCCGATGAGACGAGACCACTCCCTTGCTGGCGCCGGTTGTTCCAGAGGAATAAAGCAGAGTCGCCGTGTCATCCTGGTTGACTCTGTCTCTGACTCGACTCCCACTCGGTTCCGTCTTCATCATCTGCTGTAAAGTCGTTACAATCTTCGCCTGGCCAACGTTACCGGACACGTGGTCATCTAGAAGCACGATGGGAATCTTGGAACCGGCTAGTTTAGGGAGGAGAAGTGGAATGGTAAAAGCGAGAACCGGCTTTGAATCGGCGATTTGTTTTCCGATTTCAGCAGCCGTGTTGAGGGGGTTCGTGGTGGTTATAATGGCTCCAAGGGACATAACAGAGAGGCAAACGATTGGGAAGAAGATGGAGTTCGGTGAAAGAAGTAGAACGACGTGGCCTTTCCGGATTCCCATGTCGGAAAGACACGTGGCGACGGAATCAACCGCACGCCAGAGTTCCGCAAAGGTGAGGTGGCGGCCAGTGCCGGCGTCAATGAAGGCAACTTGACCGTTGTGGGGGCGGGAAGAGATGAAAGTGGTGACATCGAGGGAATCATTTCTGGGCAGAGGAATGGGGTTGCGTTTGCTGTAGAAGGTTGAATTGGATCTGCAAAACCCACTCCTTGAATCGATCGCTAAATTGATATTTTGCGCCATATTTCCCGACTTCTCTACTTCTGTTTTTAGATCTGTTTTACTTGCTTTTTGTAAGAATTATGGAGGTCGCCAGCCACCGTCAATACGGCAAGATGGCTAATAAAGGTTAAGCGAATCTTTTATTAGTACTTGTGAGAAGACGAGTTTAGTTGTGGACCCGTGAGTGGCAGCTAGTTTGACTTTTGACTCTTAAGGATGTTACGAAGAAATTGTTGGATCTTGCATGGTCGGAAGGCTTTCGTGGCAAGATTACCATCGTCCGATGGGACTAAATCATCAAATCTTCAAGAAATATGACGGCTTTGTGTTTTTGATATTTTCAATAAAAAAATGAGGAACGTGATTAATAATTAAGGCACGTGTGACAAAATGAAACCTTTTCATCTTTTGAGTTTTGTCATCACATTCACAATCCTATCACAGCGCACTATAAGTGGTAGTGATCCAATATCTTCCGATTTTGTGACCTTTCTACTGTACTTTTTTAAGCACTAACTAAGCTTCTTCTATCTAAGCTTTACAACAGGCATATGCAGTTTCCATATTTGAGGAACTTATTACCCAAAAACTAGTAATTTCAGAGGATGTTCCAAAAGTACCAGAAGCAGAAGCTCACCCCCAAATCCCAACTCCCATGTCTTCAACCTAATGAGTAGGCATTTCAAAGGATTTCTGCATCTATGCTCCACTTTATAAGCAATAGTTGTCCTAAATCTAACAAAGGTTTTATTCTTTTGATTAAAAATATTCTGAATTTATTAATAAATGATTAGTTCAAGTAATTCGACACTTATTGTTCTAAGTCTCGAGTTCAAGTATTGTGATTAACAAAACTCATTATTGGAGAGATTTAACCCATAGTGAGTCCACCCGGCTCAAGCAATAATAACTTGTAAATATAAAAAATAAAAACCAGTGTTTTATTGGTAATTGTATTCTCAGTTTTATAGGGAGAAGCATCACTTAACCATCTTGATTAAGGGTTTAATTCAAAACTAGTTAATTTATTTTTTTTTTGCTATTCAAATTCGGGTCTAAATCCAACTAAAAAAAGACTCTAGTTTAAGGTTGGTGTAGTGAATAAACTATAGAGTTGGTATAATTTTTTTCTTTTAAAAGGTACACATTATATGACTCTTGCAAGTAAATATATAAACAATTGACAAGGAATTAAAAAATACAATATACAACTTAACACATGGAATACTGCAAATAAAATGTAGCTATTCTGACTTAACACATGGATCATTTTTTGGTTATATTTAAATTTAGAAACGCAAGCATTATTAGTTTTTTTTTTTAAATCTTGAAAGTCAAATTTAGTAGCTACTACATCTTCTCAGCAACTTAAATCATATAGTAGTAATGATTATTCTCCTTGTAGGAAAATGTAGCATTTAAAACGGACATTCAAAGTTGACGGGCCAATATTCCTTAATCCCTTTGCATTCTCAAGTTGATAAGTCTACTACTACTACTAGTAACTACCAATCAATTACTAATAAACTTGATAAGTCTACGTCCAAAAAAAAAGAAAACTTGATTAAGGAGAAGGAAGAAGCTAACCAATAAAAATCAATTCTATTTACAAACAGTATCATTTCCTCCCATGTGATGCTGATAGCCCAATATGCAAGGAGAGGCCTGAGGCCCACTAACCAAACAACCCATTAAAAAGAAAAATAAAAAGAGATGAAGTAAATAAAAAAAAAGAAAAAAGAAAGGGGGAAACAGAAAAATTGAAAAAGCATTATAGAAGTTATATACTACCAAATGTTTCTTTGGTTTTTTAAGATTCTTCAAATATACTATATACTAATATTATAGATCATCATCATCATATTATTATTATTATATTATTAATATATACAATATATATATATATAAAGCATTTTTATTTCCAATTAATCAACTCAATGAAAAAGTTATATGCTACCAAATGTTTCTTTGGTTTTTTAAGATTTATTCAATGGAACCAACGTGCATAAAATGTTAAATCAACATTCGATCATTATCTAAATAAAATATTACATTTTTGCTAATAGAGAGTATTAAACATTTTTGTTAAGCCTTAAGATTGTAGCATTTAAAGCCTAGAAAGTGTAGTAGCATTTTGGTACATTATGAAATGCCTGATAGCTTTCCAAAATTGATTTGTACAAAATTTAAAATCTGATATTTTTGGTTAAATTTTAGTATAAACCAAAAAAAAAGTAAAGGAAAAAATATAATCATTTAGTTGGGCTTGTCTTCAACAACAGGTAAAAGTGAGGATCCAAAAGCCCAATATTAGAAACGAGTTCATGGTTTGATCCAGAAAATATTAGAATCGGGCCCTTACTTTTGTGGTCTTGATGAATCATGATCAATTTCGCATCCGACGGTTGGGAATCGTTTGAATCAAAGCAACCGGCATCTAAGTGATCAACTCCAGCGTGGAGCCAGCCAGAAATTCAGCTTCGAACATTTCGAGTTTCGACCATTTCTTCTGGTGATTTAGGGTTTGGTGACAGAGAGAAAGAGAGATGGGAGGAGGAGGCCATGGAGGAAGCACAACTTACAAAGGTGTAACTTTGCATCACCCAAAGAGATGGCATACCGTCACCGGCAAGGGCTTGTGCGCTGTCATGTGGTAATCTGTTTTTCATCCCCCCCTTGATTTTAATTTAATCCCAATTCATTTTCATCTTTGCGCCAATCCCACTTTTTGTAATTGTCAAATTTCTTACCTCAATCGATTTGTTTTATTTTACTTTTATTTTTTACCGATCGCGAGCTTCACTTTGCTAGATTTAGTCTAATGAATGGTGTTTCAAAGCTAGTTTACTGGGGAATTGGGTGCAATATGAACTGCTTAAGCTGAAGAGGAATTCAATGTTTAGAAAATGGGGGATTTTAGCTGAGAACTGAAGGTTTCAATTTGGTGGATTTAATCATGAATTAGGCTTCTGTTGTTTGTAGCATTAGGTTGGGAATTTGTTTGTAAAGAATGATGCTTGTTGTGATTGGTGGGTTTCATTATAATGTACTGTATATATTATCCTTTGATCAGTAGTTAATATCTAGAGAAAGTTCTTGCAACATTTATATCGATAATTAGATGAAGTAGTGCCCAATGCTGGTGGATTTTTCTCAAGTTTCTTGAATTATTGGTGTTTCAGGTTTTGGGTCTTGTACAGGGCTAAACAAGATGGTCCTGTAGTATTGGTAAGAAGTTCCTCTTTTCTGCCTTCTCCATCGTCATGTCCTTTTTTTTTTCTTCTAGTAACTTGCTTTAATGGCTTACGCTGACTTTGGTTATGTGTCTCTTAGGGTTGGCGTCACCCTTGGGAAGGCCATGATGACCACGGTCATGGAGACAAGCATTAGGTACTGTTTTATTCCATGTGAATGCTTAATAAGAATTTTTAGTTTCCTTTTTCTATAAATGTGCATATACGAGAGGTTAATTGTAAAAACACATAGAGGCTTTAATATGTTCTTGATGCTAGAAAACTTGGTTTACATTTTTGCAATAGGAGTTTTATAATGAAACTCCAAAGCGCATCTAAATGTTAAGATTCGCGACTACTGTGTTTTCAGTTTATCGTCTATATAACATGAAGTCATTAGTCATCGCACTCTCGTTTTGTAGTTAATGACATCTGCATAAAGTATGTAGAACAGTAGAAGTAGAACAATGATCGTTGAAACAAGAACAGGAAAGAAATACTGGCTTAAACCTGTATCACGTTGCAAACACAAACAATTGAAGTAATCTGCATATCAATCACTCTCGATGTAGACATAGAGATTTGATTACTGGACCAGCTGCAAAATCCTTTAAGCTCCTCAGTAGTTGTCTGATAGCCTCCACCATCTTGTTCTCTATTTGTTGGTGCCTTGCCTCCAAAATAATATGCTGTTTCTTTCTGTCCATATTACATAGATATAAGGATTCCAAGTTAGTTTCAAAATGACTGAATAAGTGCCTTTGCCCTTGAATTGCAATTAAGGTTCATATTATTTGCTGGCTTATGGTAACGTTGCTACCTTTTATATGTTTGTTGCCAATTAAGATGTGTAAATATTTGATTGCATTACTCTTCTTAAGCTCTTGTTTAGCTAATACTTATATTATATTGTCCAAATGTAGTACTCAATGAAACAAACTTGTTTTCTGCTGTTTCAGTGATTACTTGCAGCTGGAAGAAGATCTGATCAGGGGTTGCTGTTGCAGGTCTGTTCTGGAATCTGGATGTGTTCTGTTTCAAAATAAAGTTATTGTGAAAAGGGTTGTAAGCATAATGAGATGAATATGAAACTCCATCTTAACATAATGGTTTTTTTTTCTTCTTTTAACTTTGTAAGCGCATGGGATTTTCTGAATGATCAAATGTATTTCTTTTTTAAATGTCACCATTCATATGAAGGATTAGGCTCGGTTAAAATATGCTTCTCTTTTGTCCTACTGAATGAATGTGTCTCTTCTATTCTACTAAGTGACCAAGCAATAGGCCTTGAAACCACCATTGAAAACGCTTTAGTATTATGTTGGTCTAAAGAAAGTAAGACTAATTTTTTTTTTGCTTTAAAGTAAGACTAATACAACACTTGAACTTTTGAACCGAAAAAAAAAACAAAAAAAAACAAAAACAAAAACAAAAAAACACTTTAACTCTTTACTCGCCATTGGGGAAATGCCCATGCTGATAATCTTGACTGTCTAGTCCAGCCCACAATAGGTGAAGCCGATCAAATCCATAGGTGATAGGCCATTGTATAGACATCTAATTCAAAGCCCAAACGCAGGCATCTATAATGGAAAATTTCTAATAAAATTAACAAAAATTATTTGAATTCTAAACAGTCATTTGATAAAGTCATACATAATTAAAGTAATATGATGTTTGGTTCAAGGAAGGGGTAATAAGGGGTTATCTATGTTTTATGTTTGGTTGAAAGAAAGGGTTGTGAGGAGTTGTTATGTGTATTTTACGAATTTTACCCTTAGCATAACAATTCAATAAAAAAATAAAGTCATACATAATTAAAGTAATATATACCAGTACCTTTTCTTTTTTTTTTCAACATATCAAATTTAATCCTTTATAAATGATAATTATCTCGTGCAGATTGAATTATCAAATTGTTTTTTACTTTACTTTGGAAAGACAAACAACTATTTCATATAAAAACAAACAAGATGAAGATCAGACACGTAATTTCTTGCCAATTTCACTACTGGATTGTTCTCCTTTCCCCTTTTTTTTTTTTTTTTTTT
>AWUE01017705.1:0-10267 GCA_001974825.2 Corchorus olitorius | reverse complement strand
AAAAAAAAAAAAAAATGAAATGAATTGAAGTTAAAGAGAAGAGATACTGGGGTGTAGCGAGCTTGTATGGAGATTGTTGAGCCAGCAATGGAAGTCCAAAGTGTTTCGAAAGGGGGAAGTGAGTAAGCTATCGGATGAAAGCGTGGGGAGAGTTGGGGAAGAAGGGTAAACATGTTTTACTTAATAAGGGTATTTTGGGTTTATTAATAAAATGACAAAAAGAAATATGGAAATAAAAAATTGATCCAAAACTCACCCCTCCCAAATACCCCGATTCGGAGGGATGGAAAATGGGGAGTTTGAAGGGGTGGGGTGGACCCCTTCTTACCCCTCACCCCTCACAAACCCTCCAACCAAACTCAATACACCCATCCCAACTCCCCACCCCAACCCTCCCAACCCCCCCAACCCCCCAAACCAAACAGACCCTTAGTCTTTTATTTGTTGGCTTGGGGTTCAAGTTTTGAATATGGGTTGGCAGAAAGTCAGAGCTAGCTAGGTCGTCTGGGCAGGGGCAGGGCCAATTGGCCGAGTCTACTGTCCTACAATCTACACAATAGTCCAAAACAAGCTATGCGATGCACGCCACAAACAAGCTAACAAATTAAGTAGAACCAAATCAGTGATCTCCCCTCTTTTACTTAACCCTTCCTTTCCAGTTCATAGACAAAAAAAAATATTGCTGTGTTCTTTCTCTTGCTCATTTCAATCTAAAGAAGAAACCGCCCCCCCCCCCCCCAACAAAACTAAAATGAAAATGGTTTTTTTTTTTGTTCTTCTGCTTGCTGTCCCATTTAGAAACTGGTATTCTTCTTCACTCTCGCTTATGCTCTAGCTACTAATTCATGTTTGAGCAGGAATCAGTTTACCAACTTCTGTCTTTTCTCTAGCTATTTTATTCTCCTTAACTTCCATTCCTCATTTTGCATGTCATTACTTTCAAGTCACAGCCAAACAAAGTGATCGGTAAGAAAAACCTTTGTTTTCAACGAATTTCCTTGTGTTTTCTTTCTCTGTTTTTTTTTCCTTGTGTTTGTTTGGTTCAAAGTGTTAAAAAGATTAAAAAAAAAAACTAGGCTAATTATCAATGCTCAAAAGAAAGAAAACAGAGACGAGGAAGATGATGTTGTTGAGTATGCAAAGGCATCAAAGAAGCATCGTTAGCTCATTTTGATTTTGATTTTTATTTTTATTTTTTGGTTCTAAGCTCGTTTAGAATTTTCTGAGTTAAATGTTCTTGTTCATCCTTAAAAGGTTGGAAACAAGGGAAAAACAAATTTTTTATGTTAGATATAGGTTGGTTCATAGTCTTGGTGATGTTGGTCTATGTTCTTGAACAAAAAAAAAATGTTTAGGTGAAGGAATTGTGGAATTGTCTGCTATTTTAATAATTGCTGCAATTGGGTATTTTATGCCATGCAAACATTTTTTTCTGTATGGAATGAGTGGATGTGGGAGTTTTGTTAACACTCTAATTATTATCCATCTAGCCAAATGAGAAAATTTTCAATAGACAGATTCTTAACTAGCTAAGAGAAAGATGTATCTAAGGAAAATTTTATCAAACCGTTGTTGATAAGCTCCTTTATACAAATGACATGCAGTTGTTTTATGATCTTTCATTATTGTGACAAAATTAACCCTGCTTTGTTTTGTCAGAAAATGGCTGATCAACTGAACCTGGATCTGGATATTTTCAGCAAACGATTGGAGGCCTTGTATTTGCATTAGAACCAACACAAAGAGCTTTGGGAATATTCCGATGCCTTCGGTATAGTAACCCCACCATGGTTAGAGGTTTCTCCTTACCCGATATCATCAGCTCTAAGTATTTGGCTGCTGGGGCATGAGTTTCCAGGGATGGTAATGGTCTTCACAAAATTGGAGATTCATATCTTGTTAAGCGGGGACATAGCTGACCTGCTTGAGGTGCTAAAGAAACCTGCTAAGGAGGCTGCGAGAGTTAATATCGTGTTCCATATTAGGGAAGAGGCTGATGGAACTTTTTTGGTGAATTCTGTAATTAGAGCACAGGGAAATGAGGCTCCACAGGGGAATGAGGCTCCTCGATTTGGTTCAATAACAAGTGAGCCTCTAGATCAAGAGCACCTAGGGCAATGGGCTGCAAAACTAGAAGGTGCTTCGTTTTCCCCGACCAATGTAACTTCTGCCTTATTTGCCTTGGGGTTTGGGAATGTACGGCTTAGGAATGTGAACCTGAATCTGGATATTTTTAGCTAACGATTGAAGGACTTGTATTTGCATTGGAACCAACACAAAGAGCTTTAGGAATATTCTGATGCCTTCGGCATAGTAACCCCACCATGGTTAGAGGTTCCTCCTTACCCGAAATCATTAGCTCTAAGTATTTGGCTGCTAGGGCAAGAGTTTCCAGGGATGGTAATGGTCTTCACAAAATTGGAGATTCATATCTTGTCAAGCTGGGACATAGCTGACCTGCTTTTGGTTCTGAAGAAACCTGCCAAGGAAGCTGCGGGAGTTGATATCGTGGTCCATGTGAGGGAAGAGGCTGATGATGGAACTATTTTGGTGAATTCTGTAATTGGAGCACAGTGGAATGGAATGATGAGGATCCTCGATTTGGTTTCATAAGAAGTAAGCCTCCAGATCAACAACACCTAGAGAGTGCTTCGTTTTCCCTGACCGATGTAACTTCTGCATTATCTGCCTTGTTCACTGTCAAGGACATAGAAGGGCTTAGGAATGTGATCTATGCTGCTAGATTGAGTTATAGCGTGATGAAGAATCGTGTGCTGCTGTCGGTTATGAATGCAATTCATGAGGGATTGAAGATCACCCATGCTTGTCTGATGCACGAAACAATGATGGCCATAATGAATTCAGAGCATACTGATGAGAAGGATTTCAAGCCACAGTATATTAGAGTTTGCTATCCTCCCATATTCCAAAGTGGTGGTAATTTTAACATTGGACCTGGAGCTGCAAGTGATGAAGAGGATTTGCATTACTCCTCTGGCGATAAGTTCGATAGTGGCAGTGTCATAATCTGTGCACTGGGTGCTCGATATAAAGGATTTTGCTCAAATATTGCCATAAGTTTTTTGGTTGATGCCCTTATAGATTCCTTTCAATCTGAGGTATACAAGATTCTCATTGAGGCCCAAAGAGCTACCATTATGAAGTTGAAATGAATTGAAGTTAAAGAGAAGAGATACTGGGTGTAGCGAGCTTGTATGGAGATTGTTGAGCCAGCAATGGAAGTTCAAAGTGTTTGGAAAGGGGGAAGTGAGGAAGCTACCGGATGAAGGCGTGGGGAGAGTTGAAGGGGTGGGGTGGACCCCTTCTTACCCCTCACCCCTCACAAACCCTCCAACCAAACTCAATACACTCCTCCCAACCCCCCCAAACCAAACAGGCCCTTAATATTTTATTTGTTGGCTTGGGGTTCAAGTTTTGAAGATGGGTTGGGCAGAGGGTCAGAGCTAGCTAGGTCATCTGGGCAGGGGCAGGGCCAACTAGGCGAGTCTACTGTCCTACAATCTACACAATTGTCCAAAACAAGCTATGTGTTGCACGCCACAAACAAGCCAGCAAATTAAGCAGAACCAAATCAGTGATCACCCCTCTTTTACTTAACCCTTCCTTTCCAGTTCATAGACAAAAAAAAATATTGTTGTGTTCTTTCTCTTGCTCATTTCAATCTAAAGAAGGAAAAAAAACCCCACAAAACTAAAGATGAAAATGGTTGTTTTTGGTTCTTCTGCTTGCTGTCCCATTTAGAAACTGGTATTCTTCTTCACTCTCGCTTATGCTCTAGCTACTAATTCATGTTTGAGCATGAATCAGTTTACCAACTTCTGTCTTTTCTCTAGCTATTTTCTTCTCCTTAACTTCCATTCCTCATTTTACAGGTCATTAATTTAGTCACAGCCAAACAAAGTGATCGGTAAGAAAAACCTTTGTTTTCTACGAATTTCCTTGTGCTCTCTCTCTCTCTCTCTCTCTCTCTTCTTGAGTTTGTTTGGTTCAAAGTGTTAAAAAGATTAAAAAAAAAAAAACCTAGGCTAATTATCAATGCTCAAAAGAAAGAAAACAGAGACGAGGAAGATGATGTTGTTGAGTATGCAAAGTCATCAAAGAAGCATCGTTAGCTCGTTGTGATTTTGATTTTGATTTTTTGGTTCCAAGCTCGTTTTGAATTTTCTGAGTTAAATGTTCTTGTTCATCCTTAAAAGGTTGGAAACAGGGGAAAAACAAATCTGAATGTTAGATATAGGTTGGTTCATAGTCTTGGTAGTTGATGATGTTGGTCTGTGTTCTTGAAAAAAAAAATGTTTAGGTGAAGGAATTGTGGAATTGTCTGCTATTTTAATAACTGCTGCAATTGGGTATTTGATGCCATGCAAACATATCTTTCTGTATGGAATGAGTGGATGTGGGAGTTTTGTTAACACTCTAATTATTATCCATCTAGCCAAATGAGAAAATTTTCAATAGACAGATTCTTAACTAGCTAAGAGAAAGCTGTATCTAAGAAAAATTTTATCAAATTGTTGTTGATCTGCTCCTTTATACAAATGACATGCAGTTGTTTTATGATCTTTCATTATTGTGACAAAATTAACCCTGCTATGTTTTGTCAGAAACATGGCTGATCAACTGAACCTGGATCTGGATATTTTCAGCAAACGATTGAAGGCCTTGTATTTGCATTGGAACCAACACAAAGAGCTTTGGAATATTCTGATGCCTTCGGCATAGTAACCCCACCATGGTTAGAGGTTTCTCTTTTCCCGATATCATCAGCTCTAAGTATTTGGCTGCAAGGGCATGAGTTTCCAGGGATGGTAATGGTCTTCACAAAATTGGAGATTCATATCTTGTCAAGCGGGGACATAGCTGACCTGCTTGAGGTGCTGAAGAAACCTGCCAAGGAGGCTGCGGGAGTTGATATCGTGTTCCATATTAGGGAAGAGGCTGATGGAACTTTTTTGGTGAATTCTGTAATTAGAGCACAGGGGAATGAGGCTCCTCGATTTGGTTCAATAACAAGTGAGCCTCTAGATCAAGAACACCTAGGGCCATGGGCTGCAAAACTAGAGAGTGCTTCGTTTTCCCCGGCCGATGTAACTTCTGCCTTATTTGCCTTGGGGTTTGGGAATGTACGGCTTAGGAATGTGAACCTGGATCTGTATATTTTCAGCAAACGATTGAAGGACTTGTATTTTCATTAGAAGCAACACAAAGAGCTTTGGGAATATTCTGATGCCTTCAGCATAGTAACCCCACCATGGTTAGAGGTTCCTCCTTACCCGAAATCATTAGCTCTAAGTATTTGGCTAATAATAGGTGCTTGTATTTTTCTTTAAATCCAATAGTTCATTGCCTTTTGTATTGTTTGGTATGTGTGCTTATTTAATAGGTTCAATTGAATAAACCACACAATTAATAATAATATATATAATAGAATTATTTTATAATAATAATAAAACTCACTATTTAATGAATACAAAGATGATATACAAAGTTTGAGGAGATTAACAATTAACACATGTAAAAGAAGCAAAACGTCATGTGGCGTTCAATGAGGACATTACTCATAAAATTAATAGTAGGTATAATATAATTGGCACAACTCAAGTTAATTAAGCAATTGCAATGCAATAAGTAGATTCATGTACAAACATAATGCAATAAGTAGATTCATGTACAAACATAATTAAGCAATTGCAATGCAATAAGTATATTCATGCAATAAGTGATTGTGAAAATGGATTGTTAGCATAATGAGATACAAATATGAGACTCCACCTTAACATTATGGTTTTTCCTTTTAACTTTGTAAGCTTTAGATTTTCTGAATGATCAAATGTGTTTTTCTTTTTTGAAAATTACCATTATTAAGCTTGAGGTACAAACGTATAAAGGCTTTAATATGTTCTTGATGCTAGAAAACTTGGTTTAGTTTTTTACAATAGGAGTTTTAGAATGAAACTCCAATGTGCATCTTAATGTTAAGATTCGCGACTATTGTGTTTTCAGTCTATAATCTATATAACTTGAAGTCATTAATCATCGCACTCTCATTTTGTAGTTAATGACATCTACATAAAGTATGTAGAACAATGATCATTGAAACAAGAACAGGAAAGAAATATTGGTGTAAACATGTATCACGTTGCAAACACAAACGATTGAAGTAATATGCATATCAATCACTCTCTATGTAGACATAGAGATTTGATTACTGGACCAGCTGCAAAATCCTTTAAACCCCTTAGTAGTTGTCTGATAGCCTCCACCATCTTGTTCTCTATTTGTTGGTGCCTTGCCTCCAAAATAATATGTTGTTTCTTTCGGTCCATATTACATAGATATAAGGATTCCAAATTAGTGTCAAAATGACTGAATAAGTGCCTTTGCCCTTGAATTGCAATTATTTGTTGGCTTATGGTAACGTTGCTACCTTTTATGTGTTTGTTGCCAATTAAGATGTGTAAATATATGATTGCATTACTCTTCTTAAGCTCTTATTTAGCTAATACTTATATTATATTGTCCAAATGTAGTACTCAATGAAACAAACTTGTTTTTTGCTGTTTCAGTGATTACTTGCAGCTAGAAGAAGATCTGATCAGGGGTTGCTGTTGCAGGTCTGTTCTGGAATCTGGATGTGTTCTGTTTCAAAATAAAGTTATTGTGAAAAAGGGTTGTAAGCATAATGAGATGAAATATGAAACTCCATCTTAATTCTTAACATAATGGTTTTTTTTCTTCTTTTAACTTTGTAAGCGCATGGGATTTTCTGAATGATCAAATGTGTTTCTTTTTTAAATGTTGAATGAAAGGATTAGGCTCGGTTAAAATATGCTTCTCTTTTCTCCTACTGAATGAATGTGTATGTGTCTCTTCTATTCTACCAAGTGACCAAGCAATGGCCTTGAAACCACCATTGAAAACACTTTAGTATTATGTCGGTCTAAAGAAAGTAAGACTAATACAACACTTGAACTTTTGAACCGAAAAAGAAAAAAAAAAAAAACACTTTAACTCTTTACTCGCCATTGGGGAAATGCCCATGCTGATAATCTTGACTGTCTAGTCCAGCCCACAATAGGTGAAGCCGATCAAATCCATAGGTGATAGGCCATTGTATAGACATCTAATTCAAAGCCCAAACGCAAGCATCTATAATGGAAAATTTCTAATAAAATTAACAAAAAAATATTTGAATTCTAAACAGTCATTTGATAAGTGGATCATTCGATTTAGTTTTAGAACACAAAGCATATGACAAATAATTAAATTAAACGACGTGTTCAATTAAAAACAGCACTTGATTTCGATTAATTTCCTCTAAACACATAAATAAAAGTCAATACTAGTATTTGATAAGTTTCAAGTCAACAGGCAATAGAATCAGCAATGCAAGGGCATATAAGTATATATTAGAAGACAAAAAGGGGCTGTGGCAGTTGAGATTAAAACTATTTGGTTTGGTTCTTGCATTGTTCTCACTTCGAAAGTGCATCATCTTAAATAATTTTAGTCTGGTTTTAATGCTGTTGTATGTACCAAGAACATTTACTTGAAACCAAAAAAGCAATACATATAAACAATTAACAAGAACAAAAACTTGGAATATGAATCTATGGTGATGTAGCAAGATCCTTAAAATCGCCGTGCATGCTCATTTTGGGGAACAGTGAACCACCCATGATTTGTTTCTGTTTCCCATCCTTCCCCTCCCGATTAACACGAGTTGTCTGATAGTACTAATTATATTTATTTATTAACAATACTAATATCTTACGTTGTTTGTTGTTGTCTATCATACTAATTGATTGATATAGTAATCAAATTTGTTGGGCATCCAACGAGGCCTTGTCATTCTATAATTAAGCATGCTTTTGGTAGCTAATTAATAGGTAAGAGTACATGTGCGGATCAATTATCGGTTTACATACAATCTTGTCTGTCATTCAAACCTATTGTTACACGTTTGAGATTTATATATTTTCATCCTAGGAAGCTTTGAAGGAGATTCCTGAAATAACAAAATCTAGCTGTGCGAAATTTTTTTCTGTATATTTTCATTATTTCCCATTTCTGATCTTGAAGTTTCTACTCATACTTATTATTTAACCAATAATGGTTAAGAAAATAAAATAAAAAGAAGAAGCCATTGTAAAAGTTAAGGTTTGCCAAATATTGCGTACTCCTCGTCTTTCCTTCCATTGGAGTACTATTTGAGCTAATGATCAATGTTATGTTCATACTTCATAGAAAACTTCCCGATGTTACGTTAGCTACATATTGCTAAGCTAATAATCAGTGATAGATGTCATTTCCTGGCCAGCGAAATTGATCCCATAACTCAGAGATCATCTTTTAATAACATTTTTTTTTCAATATATTCTCCTCCTTAAAATTGTACGTAAAACAAGATTTTTTACACCTTGTATAGTTTGATCCCTCTTCTTTTATTATTGTAATATATTTAGTAACTCTAATGATAGCATAAAGAAATTTAGGTTGGATTAAGCGTATCCGAGTTTCTTTATTTGTTACAACTTTTAAGATGGGACTCAATCCACTGTCGTCTGACATTTACTATCATCTAATCGAAATATTAAACATAATTTGGTCATATGCAGCCAGTTTGATCTAATAATTGAAGATTAAAGTTGAATTTTGGACATTAACACCATAACGATCGAGTATATTATATATATGATTGATGGTTCGATTTTTGACTTTCGAAAATAACAAATGGGAGATTATGATATGATAGAAATGGAAATTTCACCTAACTATAGCTATTATTGCAAGGTTATCATCAAGCTAGCTAAAACAAGTAAAGAAACTAAAGAATAACCGAGAAATGAATTTGCAATTGCAATAATTAGGACTGACTATCTATTGAAAAGAATCAAAGAATACAACAATTAACATTTTTATTGATCTAGCTAGCTACCAAGGTATATAGCATGATATCCAACTCAATGAGCAAACAGTTAAAACAATGATTGCCCAAATCATGAGCTGAAAAATTGCCACCCACAGTAAAAGAAATGTTAATAGTATTGTCTTAATTGATTAATCTTTACTAATTAATTTGTAAGTATGTTAAGAAGAAGAACTCTAGTCTGAATCAAGCGTCTAAATATGCACTCTAACTCAGCTTCAAGATCCTCGATCGTTATTTCCACCGCCTCCAATCTTTTATTCGCGCTTTGAAGTGCCATTTCGTCGCTAATATCATAGAAGTTTTGACAACTTGATCGCATCATGAACTTCGAAGCAAAAGACCCTTTGCCTGATTTCCTCTCCAACCAAGGTATAGAAATGAGCGACAATAACGACTCCACCACAGAAATAGCCGTCACTCTCACTTCTTTCAACACATCGACAACTTTCAAAAGGTTGTCGTCAATAGTATAATCAGAAGTGATCATGGACTTGTTTCCCATCCCTTTTAAAGAGTGCAAACATTTGAGAGTCTCTTTCTTTAGCTTCTTCGAAAATCGGTTGTAAACTGCAATTTTGGTTCCAATATCAGCTTCGTCGGTGCTAACTCTGCGCAAAGTGAATTGCAGGTCTTGAACATGTTCCTTGACAAGCAAAAGAACATCTCGTGAAATGCCACAAACATCAAGCATTCGAAGAGATGCTTCCGAAACTTGATGAACCCATTTCTCTTGATTTTGGTGAACAAGAGCCAGCTTGATTATTGGTGAGTGAAGGAGATCATTGGCGGAGTTATGCAAGTCTCTAAGAGCATCGAAATTCAGGTTTGCCATTTTGTCAAACACAAAAACAGAACACAAGAATCAGTTAAGTTTTGCTTAATAGTCTGAGTCTGAGGGAGTGAATGAATTGATGAAGGGTTAAATAATCTTAATAGCCCTGTTAGAGGCTTGACCATGGCTTTATATTGATTCTGAAAGGGACAAGTTATCCAAAAAATTAGATCTCAGATCTCGAGGGGAAAGTACTATGAAGGATCCTTCAGAGTACGGACTTAGGATACAATTGAAAACAGCTAAGCTAAGAGACAAAATTTGTCTCAAGGAACCTTCCGAATGAGATTGAGAAAAACAAAAGGCATTTAAAGTTGTTAAGATAATGTTGTTGGTGATGACATCGACCGGTAGAAAAAAGAATGCATGCACGAGGGTTGGGTGCCAGCTTGTGTTCAATTCTTACAAGGAAGAGACAAGATGTTTGCAGATATATATGGGGATTATTAAACAAATACTTATAGACTAATCAATATAATTAT